>JACEGR010000386.1:0-279492 GCA_014170235.1 Listronotus bonariensis | reverse complement strand
TTGATATTTTTGAAAAATTAGAAGTTGCTATTTCTTTTGCAAAAATAAACACACTTTATAATTCTATTTTAAATCCAATAGAACTTATAAAAGAAATTCAAGGTTTTAAAAAACAGTTAGTATTAGATGCATTACCTCTAGACGCTACTTTAGAGAATGTTTTAAACTTTGAAAAAATTATTGAAATTAAGAGTTACTCAAAGAAATTTGTAATCACTTTTATTTTAGAATTTCCATTAGTCGAATTTATCACTATTATCAATTATATCCATTACCGACTCCTAGTAACCAAACTTCCGAATTTTACCTTAACCTACCACAAAAACCTTACCTTGCACTTAGCAATACAAAATATTCTATATATGGATCAAGTTTGCACCCAGCTACTAACCTATGAATACCTCTGCAAAGAAGCCCATACAGCCTACATAAGCACCAATCCTCCATGTGCTGTACAGCTGATAACCTATCAATCAAACACCACTACATGTCAACCATTTCGTATCCGATTGAATGAAGTTCAAATTACCAAAATAACTGATGGAAAATGGATTGTTACCATCAATTAATTGTACCGATAACTTGCAAAAATTCAAGAGACAACACGCCACTGGTTGGTTCTCACCTAATCGAATTAACCAACGAATGCAGCCTTCAAATCAAATCGTTTATTCTACGAAGTTATAAGCCAAATCGCTTAACCTACAAAGACGTCTCATTGCCAATATTGGACCTACCCGAAAATTATTATCGACAAGAAGAAATAATTTTCAATCCACCCACGCTGGACTTGGATGTCGTCAACCTGAAAGAAACCAAGAAACTTTCAGCCATGCTTCAAGAACAGAAGAAACGAATCAATCAACTAACCAATCCAAAACCAGTTGATCGAATTAGTTTTTGGACAATTTTATTATATACAGTGTGTCCAAAATTGGTAGGGAATGTATTGGGATATTGGAAACTAGAAGAGATAGAAAGACGGTTAAATGGGGAAAGTTATAGACCATTTAACCTTTAATTTAATGCGGTTTTGATGACGGCCGTATCTCGTTTGGTTTTTGAGTTATTTTGAAAAAACTAAAAATGTGCATTTTAGAAAAGTGCTGTAGTTTTTTTATTTCAAATAATTTTGGAATCCGTAAAAACATTGTTAGGGCAACTTTTTAAGAGGAATACATTCCTGTATTTAGATTTTAATTTTAACGTTTCGGTTTTAAGATATCATCATCAACTTTTGTTTTTCTTATGGCCGCCATTTTGTTTTTTTTTACATTTTCAAAGAGCGTTTTATTTCCTTTAAAATGATGTATAACACTTAATTAAAAATTTTTTGTTTTATGTCAAAAACATTAAAAACCATTTTTTGGTCGAGTTGGCCATGACTGCCTCTAGAAACAATTGCGAAAATGTCGTTGCTAAGACGAAGTTGTCAAATATTCTCATTTAGTTACATATTTTATTGTGTTATTGGAAAATTGTGTAAAACGTATCCACAAAAATGACGGAAATTTTTTCAAACGAAGAAACATTTGACATGTTAGTTTTATATTAAAAATCACAGAAATGCGGAGAATGCAGCAAACAATTATTTGGAAAGTTTTCCCGAAAGACATCAACCTGGGATAAAAATGTTCTCCACACTTACTACCAACCTACTTGCATATGGAAGTTTTGAAAAACCTCGACCAAAAGAGTATCAAAAAATAATGAAGCTCGAAATAGAAATATTCAAGAATATTTTGCCGATAATCCTACATCTTCTACACGAGTTGCAAACGGCGAACTTAACATTCCGAAGTCAACCATACATCACGTTTTAAAATTATCCCATTATCGCCCATATAAACCCACCCTTGTACAAGGGCTTAATGAGGGTGATTTTCAAAGAAGACTTCAATTTTGCCATTGGTTTCGTAATAAATGTGAAGAAAACCCAATTTTTTTAGAAAAGTTTTATGGACGGACGAAAGTCATTTTACAAATTGTGGCGTATTTAACAAACATAACCACCATTACTGGGCTGTAGAAAATCCCCAATTACGGGAACAACGTAGACTGCAAGTTCGATTTGGCTTTAACGTATGGTGCGGAATTTATGGTAATAAAAACATATTAGTTATTATTTTTATTTTTTTTATAATATATTTTTTTAGCAAATCACTTAATTGGGTCTTTTATTTACGAGCAGACACTGAATGGCCAAAGATATCTTGAGATGTTGCAAAACGAAATAATTCCAGCAATTAGGGAAGTAGTTCCACCAAATGATTTTAACAATTTGTGGTTTCAATAAGATGGATGTCCCGCTCACAATTCTAGGGAGGTGCACACATTTTTATCGGAAACTTTTGGTGAGAGAATTATCTCAAACAATGGGCCTGTTCGGTGGCCTGCCAGGTCTCCAGACATCACTCCTTTAGACTTTTATTTATGGGGTTATTTAAAAAATGAAATATATGAATTTGATCCTCCTGAAAATGTACAAGTTCTTGAAGACCGTTTGCGGGATGTCCTATTAAGTATAAACAGAAACACTCTTAACCGCGTTACCAGAACTGTTTTAAAGAAGTGTCAAAAGTGCATTGAAAAAACGGTGGACATTTTGAACTGTAGCGTTATTTTTTGGCAAAATTGTTATTTTTTTATTATTTTATTAATATTTATTAGTTCCCTGGTTGCAACTCATGTAGAAGATATAGGATTATCGACAAAATAGTTTTGAATAATTCTATTTCGATTTTCGGTATTTTCTTGATACTATTTTGGTCGAGGTTTTTCAAAACTTCCATATGCAAGTAAGTTGGTAATGAATGTAAAGAGCATAGTTTTTCTTAGGATTTATATTTTTTTCCAATTGTTAGTGCAAATTAAAAGAAGATAAGTTTGATTTTTGTATTGTTATAGGTTGAGTTAAACACAATAATATAAAAAAGTAAATATACTAATTTTTGGTAGAAAGTACAGCTTTATATTATTATTATTAAATATTTTAATCTGTCATTACAAACAAAGTAAATCTCCGTCTTTGTTTGGGTACATAGGCTTTTAAAAATCAAAAATAGTTTTTTAACATAGTTTATTTTTAGGAATCAAATGGCAATTGTTTATAAAGCTATTTTCCTATGCAGTCATGGCCAACTTAGCAAAAAATATTTTTTTCTTTTTTGACATTAAACAAAAACATTTTAATAAAGTGTTGCACATCATTTTAAAGGGAAAAAACGCTCTTTAAAAATGTGCAAAAACAAAATGGCGGCCATAAGAAAAACAAAAGTTGATGATGATATCTTAAAACCGAAACGTTGAAATTAAAATCAAAATGCATGAATGTATTTGTCTTAAAAAGTTGCCCTAACAATGTTTTTACAGATTCCAAAAATTATTTTAAATAAAAAACTACAGCACTTTTTCAAAAACGCACATTTTCAGTTTTTTCAAAATAACTCAAAAACCAAACGGGATACATCCGTCATTAAAACGGCATTAGATTAAGCTTTAAATGGTCTATAACTTTCCCCATTTAACCATCTTTCTATCTCTTATGGTTTCCAATATCCCAATACATTCCCTACCAATTTTGGACACACTGTATATACATTTTAACCATCTTGCTTTTTTCAGCTTATAAACTGCTTAAAACTAAGTATTTTTCTAAACGCCCTAAATGAGATGAAAATAATAATATTATAATCTAGGTTTTACTGTATAACATTTATAATTTTTATTATTAATATTTTTTTTGTAAAAACCACACCCTTAGGGTATGTTTTTAGCTAAGGGCGGAAGAGTTATGTTCCCATGAGAAATAAGGTCAGCAAAAATAATTCAAAGAATCATTTTTGCATATCAGCTTTTTAAAGTTTATAAATATAAGTAAAAATGTGTAACAGTTAGTTGTATTCCTACTCTGAAGACAAACTCCTTAGCGTTTTGCCATCACGTAAGTTTGTTTATGTAAGGTAATGTGTAATAAACATAAATTTATTAAGTAAGAAATATTTTGCCCATGATTAATAACCCCAAAACTGCTTATTTTCAAAAATATTTTTGTGATTGGTAAACGCATTGTTACGGTTAATTAACCCTAGGGTTATATAACCTACATATTAGCATCATACCACTAAATATTACTTATAATTAGCGCCAAAACTTAAAAAATGTATCTTTGATTGTTACTTAAATTTTTTAAATGACATTTCTCGTGTATAACCCTGAATAATTTATACGTTTTGGCTTTCGAGTAGTTTTAACAAATATTAAAATTTGACAGCCGTGAGCTTAATATGAGGGGTTTAGACTGCAAATATTAAACAAATTTATGACTTTTTTGCAATGACAATAGATGTTATCATGCGTAAATTTTAAATTTACAGGGTGAGTCATTAAAATGTTGTCGTTTTTTGCCAATCTCAAGATTGGAACATTATCGTTAGATTATAATTATAGAAAAATCCCAATAAGTAACTATGGTTACTGACTTTTTAATTAAATAAGATACATTTTTTATTGTGATAACTAGAGTTATTGATATTTTAAACCAATGTAACCGGGTGCTTTGCTCAATTTAAAGGGCCCAAAGTGTAGGTATATATGCATTACGCACGTGGCGACACATCAAAAATGGTATTTGTCATGCCATCTTTTCTCACATTCTTTTGAGTTTCAATTAGGAATTTGGTTGGTTTTAGTATATTTCATCTTTTCCTAATATTAAAAAAATATATTTTTCTAAACGTCTAAATTTATAACTTTTGACATATTATTGCATTTGCATTGTACAAGTGGCGGCAATAAAATACTTATGATTTGCAGTACCCAAAAAAAAAACATTAAAGTAAAATTTTAACGTTAAGTCCGTTCGTTAATGTCATGTTTATTGACGCTTAAAGAAAAAAAATTAATAAATCAATTCCTTTACGGAGAAACTTTTATATAAATTTATCCACCCACATCGCTTTAAGACATTTGTGGCTAAACCTCATACATCCCGTTTCGATGCTACATTCAAACACTTATCCCGCATTATCTCTTCTCCCCTTAATCGCAAGCCAATATTGTAAACTATGTTAAATTCCCTAATAACTTAAACCAAAGTTTACGTTGAGGATATTTAAACAGTTCCTAAAACAAAAATATTAATCTCATGTTGTTGTCAGTCTGGATCCTTTTGGCATAGCAACAGCGGTAAGCATCAAAACATGACGTTATTCATAATGGTTTTATAATAATTTTATTTATAAGATAAGTGAGTTAAGTCCAATGATCTGAAAAATAATATGGATGTATACAGCGAAAATCCTAATAACCCCTTTTGGGCACTGCGCAGTCCCCTTGTGTGCATGCGCAGTAACAATTTACTGACTAGCGGAAAACAAACAACAGGACCGGCTTTAACATTTTGTATATGTTTCATTTATAAGAAAATATATCAAGTAATTCTGTTTCTAGGATATACATATTTAAATATTTAATTTTAAGTCTAGGTATATTCGTTTTTCATAGCAGTCCCTAAAAAGAAATATATTGGAAACTATTTTTTGTCTTGTATAATTTTTTATTTGCTTTTTATTGAAATTTACCAAACAAGAGTGCATAGAAGGACTGATCTCAATTTAAATGCGGTTTTTTTGCTTAAACAACTTATTTTTGATTCATGAGGACCCACTTTAACTCAACCTCAGACCTGCACGGTATTTTTGCATTATTATCTTCCTTCTTAACACTACCTTGACACAACAAAACTGAATGGTTGGTATTTTATTATAAAAGCAATTAGTTTTTGTGTAACTAGCTTAAGGAATAAATCTCAATTTTATAAACTAAAATTTCTCTCCCGTTGCCGTAGCAGTTGTCTTTCAGGTAAATTTGGCGTGTAATGCTATTTAAATTGTTTATTTTTGGAGTTTAGGGCCAAACTGACCTCATATTTGTAATCGAATCTACAAAAAAAAAATGCGAATTACAAATATTAAAATTGGTAATGGATCCAGTAAGTAATTATTGATTTAATTTACCTACAAATGCCAACTTAAAATAAACTTGATGATGTAATAATCTTAAACTAGGCTGACAGCGCAATGAAATCGCTTGGACTATTTTATTTTATTCAAAACATTCCACAGAAAGATACCTATCTTTGTTTTTTAACAAACAAGTAATAGGCTATCTACAAGAAAAGAAAAGAGGCGTATCTTTTAGTTTAAATTTTACAAGAGTGTTTGTTTAGGTATTTTTTTGCATCACTCTTTTTTAATAATGAAAATGAAATAGGCTAAGCATTATATTTCTATAACTTTTAAAGCTATTAAAATCTAACGTATGCCAATTTGTAATATTAAGAAGCAATTAAGCGTGTTATAACTTAGAAATGTGTCAAATTCTTTCAATTAAACTGCCATATTTTATTTTGTGTGATTATAAATGCGTGGTCAAATGCTAATACGAGGTGTCCGACTATATTTGTAACCCATTTTGACCGTGAATAATTAGAACAAATAAAGTTATCAAAATGCGGTTTTCGCAGAAAGCCTTAGATTTTTAAGTTTTTTTTTTTATAATCTTGCCCTTTGGTTGTGACATTTTTTAAAATGAACAAGCAGATTGGCTAATTTTCGACGTATTCTTACCTGTCAAGTTTTTTTACAAAAAGAAAAGGCAGTAAACGGATGTTTTCACAATAATTATTTAAGTTATGTGTATTAACATCAATTAATTAAGAAATATTTTGTTTATGATTTATAACCCCACATCTGCTTATTTTCGAAAATCTTTTGGTGATTGGTAAACGCATGGTTATATAACCTACATATTAGCAATATACTATTCATTGATCTTTATATGGCAAATATCGCACCTTTAAAATAATAAACCGTAATAAGTAAAAAAACTTAGATTTACACTTTTCAGCATAAAACGCATTAAACCGGCTAATAAATTCGCGTTAGTCAAAACCAACGACGTATGGACCCAGCGATTCATTGATAATTTTATGATAAACATTAAGCCAACAAACCTAATAGGCAAAGGGGGTGAGGCAAGCGAAAAGTAAAAATAGCGTACTTACTTTTTGACCTTGGTCGATAGTATGAACCCAACCACGTTGGTGTCTATTTGCCTGTGAAAAGTGAGTGCAGAAATAAATAGTCTACCCTTCTACAAACACAGCACTGCCTACCCATATTGTCTTTAAAAACACTTTCTAATTTATTTTTGTTTTATTTTTTTGATCACTTTTGGCTTTCCAGATTGTCAAATGACAGAAACCAACAGAAATGACAAAGCAAAGGGGGCGTCACCCACAAGCGTTTAGGAAAAGTTCTTTCATGTTTTATTTACGATGGAGTAAAAATCCCTGGGCGGCGTTGCCGGGATTAACAAATAATCACGTATTTTCAAAATTTTGCTTTTTTAAAAAGATAATAACTTATAATATTTGAACATATTTTTTTATTATGATATTTAAAAATGATAAAAATATATGTATTACTCATTTAAAAAGTTATATTTCAAAATTCTTTAATATAGAGGCTTATCCAACAACTACTTGTGGTTAGTAAGTTTAGAGTGGAAAAATTAAATTTGGCAAACCGCATTTTAGCGCTTTTACTGTGATGTATTGATGACAACAGCTCAAACGTAAACAAACCTGGCCCATACGTCCTTGGTCAAAACGAAAGAGATGGACGATCACTTATTTTACTTCTACTTGTGCAAATCAAGCGCGCATAAGACTGATTTTGTTTATTCGCCGATTTTAATGTGTTTTATGCTAAAAAGTCTAAATCCAAAATTTTTTACTTATTTTGGTTTATTACACTGGGGAACAAATTTCAACTTTTCTTTTGTTTCCTGAACAAACCCAAGTTTTTTAGATTCAACTACACCCAAGTAATTAAAAAATATCTATTAAAGATTTTAGTTGACCAGCAAAAAAAATCAGCATTATTTTTTACAAAATTTTAATTCATAGGTATATACAGTGAACATACAAAATACAAATAACAATAATATTGTTGATTCAACAAAAGCAATTTAATAGCACATTTTTACCATTAAATTAAAAGTTTAGTCATTCAGTTTACGCTTCTAGCCTGCCTTTTGTAAACAGCCTCTGGGTTATCCCTCGTAATAGACCAGCAGTAGTCGGCTAACATCTCACAGTTCCATTTTCCCTGATACCTTCTTTCCATGTTTGAAATATCCTGGTGGAACCTCTCACCGTGTTCGTCACTTACAGCTCCACAATTCTCCGGAAAGTAATCCAGATGAGAATCCAAGAAATGAATTTTCAAGGACATATTGCACCCTAGGTTTTGGTAACAAGAAAGAAGTTGGGCAACCAGGTCTTTATAGTTTTCAGCTTTTATGTTTCCCAGAAAATTCGTTGCAACCATTTTAAAGACATTCCAAGCGTCTTTTTCCTTGCCTTCAAGTACGGAATTGAATTGCTCATCTGCGAAGAGTTTCCTAATCTGGGGACCCACAAATATTCCCTCCTTAATTTTAGCATTACTGATTGAAGGGAACTTTTCTTTTAAATAACTAAAAGCACGACCTTCCTTGTTCATGGCCTTTACAAAATTTTTCATGAGTCCCAATTTTATATGAAGTGGTGGTAGTAAATTTTTTTCTGCGGGAACTAATGGCGCGCTGGTTACATTTTTCTTTCCTGGCTCAAGAGACACTCTCGGAGGCCAAACTTTCCTTCTGTAGTGATCCGATCGTGCTCGACTGTCTCATTCGCAGAGGAAGCAACAGTATTTGGTATAACCTAGCTGCATTCCAAGCAAAATCGCCACAACTTTTAAATCCCCACAAATTTGCCATTTATATTTTTCGTACTGTATGTTATAGTCTCCAGTAACAGTTTTAAATTACTATAAGTTTCTTTCATGTGGACTGCGTGACCAATTGGTACCGAAGGCAACTTGTTTCCATTATGGAGTAACACAGCTTTAAGACTTACTTTTGAGGAATCAATGAAAAGTCTCCAGTCTTTTGATTCATAGTTCACATTTAAAGCTGTCATTAGTCCCTCAATGTCCCTACAGGCTACCAAATTGTTTTCCATATTAAAAAATGGTGTTAAGTTTTTCTGGCGGCTTCGGTACACTGAAACTTTTACTTCATCTTGAAGTAAATTCCATTGTTGTAATCGTGAGGCTAATAGCTCTGCTTTTTTCTTGGGTAATTCCAAATCCCTTATAAGGTCACTGAATGCGCTTTGGCTTATTTTGTGGGGTTGTTTAGTGGGAAGTTCACAGACAAAATCTGAATCTTGCGAAGTAGATGGACCGGCGACATTTTCCGGCACACTACCGTTTGATTCCGTTTCATCATCATCAGAGTCAAGCGTATATTCCTGAGGTGGATTGGGCACAGGCAACTCGTCATTATGGGGCACCGGGCGTATGGCGGATTGTAAATTTAGATACTTTATTGCAGACTTTTTCTTTTCGGAAGGCCTTTTCTGATGGAAGGTGTCAAACAAAAGTAGCAGTCGGTAACGTGGTCTTTCGGTTCACGCCAAATCATAGGAATAGCGAAAGGCATCTTACGCTTTTTTCCACTTAGCCAGCCTCGCATGTTGGACGCACATTTATTGCAGCAGATATGGGGAGTCCAATTTTTATCCTGGTCTCCAACTTTGCAGCCAAAATACAAATGGTAAGCCTTCTTTATTAAAGGGCTAAGAGTACGTTTTTGTTTCACAAAAGTCACTTCACCACATATATAACAAAAATGGTCCTGCTTATTTACACAAACTCGCGACATGTTACTCAAAAACTTTTTTATTTCTCAAATACGAACACTTCTCGATCAACTGGTGGTTGAAACTCAACTAACTAACACTATAGGATTTATATTACATGTATTCATAACCCTTATAAAGTACACCTGATGTAATAAAACCAGGTACTTCTAATTTTATGGTCCCATTGCCCCATACATTAAGCGTAGGTAGATTAGTAGTATATTTAGCAGGTATCTATAAAACCAGAGCCAACTGAGACTTTTGCCAGATAGATTTATTAATTAATATAATAAAGTAGTATCTTTGCGGAACTACATGTTATAGTTGAAGTGCGTAAAAACTTGCTTAAATGGAACACCCTATACAGGGTGTTTTTAATTGATGGCTAAAATTACAGGATATAATTCCTAAGCCTATTTTAGGAAAAAAGTTTACATAAACATAAATATGTCCTTCTAACTTTTGAGCTACATAGTATTAAAGTTTTAAGAAAAAATCGCTTTCGTACTATACCTTTAAAACTGTTCAAGATATTCTTATAAAATTTGGCCTGCACTCACTAAGCACCAATAAGATTTTTTTTATTGAGAAGATTTTTATATGTTTCTACCAGTGGTGTCCGTACAGGATAAATACTAAATATTTTTCAAAAAAATTTGTTAAGCCATTGCTTTTTCCAAATAACAAAAATTATTTTTTGAATCCTTATTTACCTTAAAACAATTCGACTTATCGATGTTTTTTTTGTCTGATTAGTAGGTGCATATTAAATTTTATGAAAATATCTCGATGAGTTATAAAGTTATGATAAGAAAAAAAAAGAAATTATTAACACCCTGTAGCTTAAAAGTTAAGAGTTTTAGGACATATATGTTTAAATAAACTTTTTTGTAAAATACCTTTTACTTTAAGCCATCAAAAATATTAATAGGGGGTGTTTTAAAAAATAAGAATAAAAATGAAATTAAGCAAAATACCAAAAGTCTTTTTTTTTAATGGAAACACACAAATTTTATATTTTATATTATTTACTAATTAAAATAAGGGTAAGTTTGTTAAAACTTGCCAAAGGTACCTGTCCCAATTAAGGCCACGCGTTTAATAAGGTCACTACCACCTATGGGCTTAAATTACAACTTCTCAGTGAAATTACCAATAACTAGTTGAAAAAAAATGCTTAAGAAATATAATATTATAGTTACGAGTTCCAATGTTTCTCGACAGATGGCAATATACTAAGATTAAATTTCTTGTTCATCGCCTTATAAGATTTGATGTAAGCATTTTTTAAGTTAAGATGAAGCCGGTTGAGTTATTTTGCATTTAAATTATTGGTAAGTTGATACGAATATTTGTGAGAGTCAATCAAAATGATTGGACATGTCCCATATTAAATAAATAAATAAATAAAATAAATAATAGATGTATGTTATTTTGCATCTGTCATTCAAAGCTATCATAGCCAAATAAGAATACATTATAACTCAAATTTAAATCTGCAGCTTATTAACCAAATAGAAATATTGTGAACACCTAGTATACAAAAGTATACATTTTGGGAATTTTAAAAATATACATTTTTGGGAATTTTAAAATAAGTATACATTTTAATTAGTTTACTTAACATTGGGAAATTTGCTACATAAAAATATACGTGAGGTGTCAAGGTCTTAAAAGTATAAATTAAACAATTTTCCAGGTTACTTTTATAATAATAAAATAAAAACATTAAACAAACTGGGTAGCGTAGAAATGCAAAAGGGAGATGATTAGATAAGAAGTAGTTAGTGAAGTCGAGTATAAAGTTAAAGTTTTAGTTATGCCCCGTACGGGCTACTCCTAGTAGGGGTATGCCCGTACTAAATTAAGTTAGTTCAATAAGTTAAGTTGGTCCTAAAAATGCAAAGTTAGTTTTGATGGTCCACCGGTATTATGGTCCCAAGAAGATAGTTGCATATGGTACATTTGCCCGAGTGACGTCAAGTGGCCTATATGTATTATTCCAAAATTATACGTCACAATATTTGATTCAACATTTTTTAAAACTTAAACCTTTAGAAATAGGCATTTTTTTCACAAACTTACTTTTATGTTTAATGCTAAATAAGATAAAAATATAAAATTTGGGGGTTTCCATTAAAAAACAAATGTAGTATTTGTCAATTTAATTTTAAATCTTATTTTTTACCCTGTATTAAGATTTTTTTTAATTTATAAAACTTTAGTTAAATTTGGTTCTGCTATACAAGATTTTATTCGAAAATAAATAATAAGGAATTTTTATGAAAAAATTTAAAATTTTTGGGTCTGCTAATGTAATTTTTTGACAAATTATTTTAAATATGTCAAAAACGCTTGAACTTAGGTATGGGATATGATACACAAAATATGCTTAGCATCTTGTGTATCCAAAATGTAATAATATAAAGGGTGTTTCATTTTAAATAAGCAAGTTGACACGCATTTCCATATAAGTTCCAATATTATTTACCTAGCGCCAAAATGTAAAAAATGTATCTTTAATAGTTTCCGAGATTTTCTAACAAGACACCGTGAATAACCCTGTATTAAAGGTAAGCCATTAAATTGTGTAAACGTTTTTTTATTATTTTTTAAAAGTATCTACCAGTAAATCGCAAAGAATGTAACAGACAGTTTTTTGCCTGGAAAGTCTATTTCTGTTTACGATGCCTCGTACCGTTGTTTTTTACAATTGCACCAGAACATAAAATATATTTTTCGAAAATTAGAGAAAATATAAAAATTCTAATTTGCTGTCGCATTATTCTATGATACAAGCGTTTATGAATATAAAATATGTATGAACCTAATTTGTAAACAAAACTGAATGTTTTAAATCTTGTATTCAAATTTTGGAAAAGTGCTTTACTTTCAAGCTAAAGTTATTTGCTTCTTGTCTAATAAAAAAACAACCTTTTATATAACAAATTACGCCTCTTATTGAGAGTTTTATAAAGGTTGAAAAAAGCTCATTATGGGTTTCTACGAAGACTAAGTGTCCAGTATATGCCATGTAAATATTGTAAGTTTTATTTTAAAAAACTGTAAGACAAGCATTGCTCTTCTAGTAGTCAGTAAACAGTCGAATATTCCTTTCTCTTAGTACTTTTATGTTACTCTATTATTAATTTTTATTGTATTCCTTTCTTCTTCGGCGAACTGTGCGTTTTGAATAGAAATTTATCAAATTTACGTGAATAAAATTTACTTTTATACATTTTATTTGACTAAATACAAAACACTGAAACTAACTTATCTTAGACGAATTGCATTCAAATGAATTTATGATTAAAGGGACGAAAACATTTTATTTTATGTAAGTAAGGATCGTTAAAAATTTACAGAAACAGTGCTTTGCATTAAGTCTTAAATTGTTTCGATAGGAGGAATGACCTTTGCGAGTCTACATTCTTAGCGTGTTAAATGATGTGCAACAAGATCCCCTTTTTATTTAATATTTTTTCAATATGGTGACTAACAGCCCTCTTGAAATTTTTCATGACAATTTTACTCTAAAATATATTACTTACTTGGACTCGTTCAAAATAAATAGGATATTTTTGCGTACTTTGGTAAAACCTCTAATTACTTGGTGTTTAATTTGTATTAATAATTCGACCATGGTATCTGTTTTTTTATTATTGAGATAGTTTCATTTTGCTTAAACTACTTTAAGGTATTTATGTATGTAAAAAAGAGCTTCAAAAATTATAATAGTTTAAAAAACAGAAAACTTTAGTCAAATTATTAATACAAATTAGAAAACTAGTAACAAGACTTACTTAATTTTACTAAGGTACAGGGGTGCTATTTTTTAAGTTGCAAAATAGTCCTACAAATTAATATAGATATCAGTTAAATATAATTTTAGATTAACCCCAATACTTAATGTTTTTTTGGAAAAAGATATTTACTGACTGCTTTTTAAAATTCTAATTAATTAAATTATTCCAGGTAAATTGAAATCAAAACCCGTTTTAATTAGGTCAAAAATAATATATTAAAATATACTTATTAATGAAATAATATTATTTAGAGCAAAATATATAATACCTAAATGAATATCATGAGTTTTATGTGTCCGATCTGAAATGTTAAAATTGCCTTTAATTTTTCAATGTGTCGAGTTTTCGAAACGTGAAAATAAATGAGGAAGTTAATGGGAATATTTTATGGCATAAAAAGGGCAATAAAATTGGTTGTCGGAATCAATTGGATACAATGTCTATTAAATTATTAAAAATAAATGTTATAAAGTACTATATTGGGTTTCAAAATAAACAAGTGCAAAAAGCTTAACTTTTTGCACGAAATGTAAAAATTGAGAATGGCTTTCGGCATTAAAATGCAAACAATTTGTTTTTATACACACTGTCTACGTATGGAGTTTCCAAAAGGACAAATTAATAAAAAAATACATGATACACGAAGAGAAAGTGTTAATTTTCTTTACAGGGTGCTCAAAAACATAAAAAAAAACATGATTGGTGAGTAAACTACTTCTTATTAACAAAATGTAATTTAGAATATTTATTAAGGACAAAGTTTGTAATCTAAAAAATATTATTACAAAGTTTTATTGACCTTTATAATTTGACAAAAACGCCTTTATCACATTTGCTTACAGCTCGAAAATTGTGTTGTATACAGTGTTGGTAACTCGGGAACCATTAGAGCTACAGTGTTGGTTAAATTAATTAAGTTTAAGACAATTTAATTACAAAGTTAAGTCTGCTTTCAGATTTTATTTATCTTTTATGGTTTTTGAGATAATTAGGAAAAACCAAAATGGTGCATTTTTAACTTTTGCCTGCAGCTTGCAAACTATCAATTTTACGGTTTTAAGATAAATACATTACACTTTTTTAAGAAGAATTTAATTAAAGTAAAAAAAATATTTTTGTAACTTTATTTGTTTTTGAGATATTTACCCAAACTTTGGATTTTCATACGGACGCCATATTGGATTTTTACATTAAAAAAACTCTTCAAGAGCTTTTTATTGATGCATCACAAGTCTAGGTTCTTAGAGTTGCTTAAGCTCTAAAAATGATAATTTGTTTATTTGATAGTAGGCTTAGACTAGACTGCGTAATGGCCGCCCCGTTTCATACAAATACGCATCTTATAATTTAAATATTGTAAATGTCAAAATTAGCATGCATCTTATTTCTTGAATAGAAACGCCTTCTACAAAAATTCAAGTTTTGATAATGTATGTATTTGCAATAATAACTTTTAATTATTCCAATGATTAAAAGGTGGATATGCTAGGAATATAATTTAAATCTAACAGAAATACAGCAGCTGCAGCACTTGCATACGAAGAACTATTTCCTGAGCGGAAAAACCTATCCAAAAACATTTTAGATTCTTAGTTACGATCTTGTTAGCCTATGGATCTTTTGTGAAACCGAATCCCTTATAATGAAAAACGTTAGAGATGACACCACGATATCGGTTAGAAAAGTGGAAGAACAGACAACAATTCCTAAGTCATCTTTGCATACGTCTTTAAAAAGTCACCATTTTCATCCATATAAACCACGTATTGTCCAGGGTCTTTAAGGGAATGATTTCAATAGACTAATCACCTTTGGTCAATGGTTTATTACTAAATATCAACAGATACCCAATTTTCAATTCAAGGTTCTCTGGACAGACGAAACCCGGTTTACAAATTGTGGAATTTTTATAGGCACAATTATCACTTCTGGGATACAGAAAATCCACATAATTGAAAAGAAAGACGGCTACAAACAAGGTTTGGCTTGAATGTCTGGTGTGGCATCATGGGTTATTTAAAATGCACTTTTAATCTACGTCTCACAAGTAGATAAAACATTTATTTTTCTGTTTTAGACAACCGTTTAATTGGACCACTTATTTTTGAAGCAACTCTGAATGGAGATAGCTATTTGCTACTCCTGCAAAAATATATTTTACCGGCCATTAAAAATACAGTTCCGCCAAATGAAATGAATAATTTGTGGTTCCAGCAAGACGGATGACCAGCGCGCAGTACCAGGGAGGTGATGGAGGTTCCTAAAAATACCATTAATAACAACATATTCTCTAATAATGGACCAATTGCCTGGCCAGCTAGATAACCGGACATCACACCCCTGATTTTTACCTATGGGGACACGTAAAAAATGGGGTATACGATTTTTCTCCGCCTGAAACTAGGCTGGAACTAGAACACAGTGTACGGGATGTGTTTGCTTTCATTAACCAGCACACGTTACGCCGAGTAACCCGCAAAGTGTTGGAAAAATGCGAGAAATGTGTGGAAAATAGATGGATGTACTGTGATTTTATTTTCTTGTTTACTGATACATTCTTGTTTTACAGTTGTGTTTAATTATTATTATCCGTTTAAGATAATATTAGGAAGTATTAATTTTTGCAAAAAGCATCACTTTTCTTGTATAAGTTTTAAATTTTGCTATCACAAAAGATCCATGGGGAAACAAATTCATTACTAAGAATCTTAAATGTCTTTGGTTAGGTTGATGCCGCTCCGGATGCGTATCATTTGTTTTTATGAAACAGGGCGGCCATTTCGCAGTCCAGTCTAAGCCTACTATCAAATAAACAAAAATTATCGTTTTTAGAGCTTAAGTAATTTGAAAACCTTGACTTGTGATACATCAATCAATTAAAACATGTTACTCGAAAATTAGGTAAAAGCGGAAATAAATTGGTTATTAATAATACTTAGCTAGGTGTTTTACCACATTAAGGACCACAAAATAAATTCCTATAAGAAAATTTACTAGGTCTTTTACAGGGTTTTTCCTTTTATAGCATGGCCAAGATTTTAATATTTGAAATGCTAAATCTTTATTTTTTTAATTGGAACACCCTGTATATTGGGTAACTTTTGGATTTTGGAAATAAAACTAAGGTAAGTATCTTAAGCGATTTCTTTTCCAAAAAACACCCAGTTTATTTGTTGGTATTGCTAAAATTTTATCTTTTACCTTTAAAACAATGAAATACAAGCTATGGTTTTTTTTTAAAAATAAAGCAATAATTGACATCTAAAAAATTCACTGCATGGAAATTAAGAATTAAAATTGGGTTTAAAAATGTGGCAACAACAGTATATGACACTTTTTTGCAGGTGGATAAGTGCTTTCTTTTGGAAATAACCATGGCCTATGTTACATTTTTTTAAGGAGAGAGATAAAATTTTAGGAATTTTAACAAATATACTGAGTCTTTTACTTAAAATACCAACATTCTTCTTTAGGAAAAAATCCTTGTCATGATATTTTTAAAAACTTTAAATATCTAAAAACCCTACTTTTTGGTATAGAAATCGCTAAAGCAACTTACCTTATTTTTATCCCTTAAATTTAAAAATTGCCTTATATTCTTGGTGTTTCTTTTAAAATTAAGATTTAGTTTTTAAAATATTGAGATATTGGCTATGCTATAAGAAATATCCCGTAAAGATTCAGTGAATTTTCTTATAGGAATTTATTTTGTTGTCCTTAGTACGTTAAAACACCCAGGTAAGTAATATTATTAACTAATTTATTACCGTTTTTATATAGTTTTTGGATAACATGTTTCTTACAAAAGTTTCAGTAAATTATAAATAGCGTGACAGCATCGCCACAAGTGTTAAAATAAAATACCGAACCATATGCAACCTTTTATGCTGAATTCGATTCTGTACACAGAAATAGGGGTTACAATTTAAAAACCTAACTTCTTGGCCATAACTCTGTATACATTTAAATATTTTTGAGTCATGTACGTTTTAAAACCCTGCAACTTTTATATTAAACTTTTTGTCATATCTCGTTAATTAACAGAAATATTGGAGTTTTTTCGGACAATTGGGCCACCATGTATATAAATTTGAACACGCAAGTGCAAAAAAGCTATTTATAAAAGTTTTTTGGCTATCCCATAGACCTAGAAGATACTCTCCTACGTGGATTTTAACGTCCCAGTTTTATCGGCACGATGCGATAGTAGGTACATTATATCTTAATCTACAGATATTTTAATAGTCATTGATATTAATATGTTATCATAGCATTGTTATACTGTAATATACAGGGTGTACCCGGGTGAATAGCGGCGATCGATGGTGCCATAGCCTTTACTAAAGAAATAATTATCTTGCAATAACTAATTACATTATTAATAACCTAAAATGTGACTCTACATGTAATAAATGTACACTAAACCGTCCAATAATTCAAATAATATTAGATTTTGTGGGCAATAATCTCATCGCCCCATGTCAACCGGCACAAATGTCTCCTAAACCTCCCATCAGTTCAAATCCTATTAACTGTCACTTTCCCTTAATTTTCGCACGAAAGTCACGTGTCTCGATCTTAATTTAATCAATAATACATGCAGGACTAAAAGTCGTTCTTTCAGTCTTGCAAAGAAAATTCGATTTTCGATTACCGTTTCGTTTGGGACCCCCGACGCAATTATGTCATTGCGAACTGTCTTTTGACACCTCCACCCCTGCAGTCGCGTGTGCTTTTGATCGATGGTCCTTTAGAGAATTGTCCTTTGTGATCCAGAAGAGTCTTTTATGGGTTTTCGCACCCTGGGAGTCGTTTACACAAAGGGTTCTATTTGGATATAAACGTAATAAACAAGTATTCTTGTTATAAAGAATATTAAATATTATAATTTGTAGCGAAAACTCTGACTTTATGTGTATTGTTTAGTTCTGATTAACCGACATCAATAGGATGAAAAGTTCCCAGCCTAAGTTATAAAAAAACATAATTTGGGTTAATAGCGAAATGCTTAACAAGAATGTGATTTCCTATAGACCAGGAGATAGTTAATTACCTGGATTGTAATGTCCCAGTTTTTTCGGCACGGCGATGGTACATTTTACTTTTTCTGCGGATGCATTTTATGTGCCTTAAATTGAAAAAAGCGTGATACATATATGCCATTAACATTTTATCATTTTTATATTTAAAAAACATTTTTAAATAATCGTCATAATTGACGTAACATACAGGGGCGTCGCCAGCCGATGATCCAGGGTGGGGCAAACTGATATGGAGAATGAGAAAAGTATGAATTGTAGGAAAATCGAGAGCACAGACATGTAGATTTTTACTTGTAGTACGAGTTTTATATCTACGGCGTATATTTTATTAAGTTTTTAGTAATTATTATCATGGATTATGTTAAAAATCTGCAATAAAGAAAAATGTACATGTTTTGTTGTGCCTACATCTCAGGCCTAACCTAAATAACCAAGATCTTACGTTTTGTGGATTTATAAAATTACTTGGAACGCTGACTGTTAACCATTTTATGTTTTATTTAGGTTGTCATATAATAATGCCTTATATGTTTTCGTTACTGCTATACCCTGTTTTTAAATTGTACGTAATAATTCTGTTAATATTCTTTGCCAGATTGGATATAGGGACCCATTTTTATCAGCTAATTTGCCGTAATGCAACATTAAATTCCTTAATCTGAATCGCAAATACAAAACACTGTCTGTGTTAAAATCTGATATAAAGTACTTTAAAAATAATACTGACAACTGTCTGCCAGGAAGGAAAAGTTGGAACTTAAATCGAAAATCGCCATCATATAACTGAGCAAATGTGATAAAGTAAATATTTCATTTCTTTTAAACTAGCTGTTTAATAAAAGACAGTAAAAAATAATCTGCACGTTTGTGCTTCGAAAAGAAGATGCATTTAAACCACTTTTTTGCTGTTTCGATTATTTTCATATGAACTGTACTTAAATTGATTGACTTCGCGGCTATAATATCTATTAAGAATCGGATATCGTAACTAGTTACCAAATTTTTGTGATTTTCAATCCATGCAAAGTCCACATTTATAATATTAGTATAACAAATCAATTGACATTTTTGTGAGGACAAATCGAAAGCTAAAAGCAGCAACTGTTTAGATTTGATGGGAATGGAACGGGTGATTTCATTCGAGTTTTGTATGTACAAGAATAATCTTAAGCAAGCCGAGAAAATAAATTAAGACTTTGGTTGCATTACATTGGTAACTTTCTTAGAATCTCGGGGTGAGGAGGAGGCAGCTGCCCCTCCCTGCCCCCCTTAACGACGTCCTTGGTAACATATCAGTTTGACATGAACCAATTCATAGATGACTTGGTTATCATGAGACAAAAAAAGGCATCACCTATATTTTCATACATAATAAAAATGAATTACAAATTTTGAAGAGCAAAAAATAGGTCCTCACCTCCTTTTTTATATTTTTGTTCCTTTTTTGGTACTCCAATCATGACAGTTTTGGTATTTGAATACTGCTTCCACATTTCGGTATTCGGATACTCGGAAGGCCAGTATTCAAATACTAAAAAAATATTCATCGAATACTTTTGAAGGTATTCGAATACAAAATACCAAACACAAATATATTCCGAATATACTATTCAGAAAACTGAGATTCGAATATGACCCAACTCTGCTTCGGAGCATAATAATCTAAATAATATTTTTGAAATTGGTAATTTTAAATTGGTTAAACTTCTTGGGGGTATTATTAATAGATGTATTAAGAGAATTGTATAAGATGAAGGGTTAGCTTTAATTAGGAGGTAGTTAGGGGGTGGTTTTTATTTATTGTTTTCGTAAAAAATTAGTTACTCACCTTATTTTTATCACAACTTACTCAATTTTCATGCTAGACACTTTTTTAAAGAAAAATTTAACTATGTACCTTAAAAAGGTTGATAATTTTTTCTCGAAAAAAACAGAATTTTCCCGTTATTTGAGTATGAATCTATCAAATTTTGCATTTAATAAAAAAAAGCTAAATATTAAGACTCTGTA
This sequence comes from Listronotus bonariensis, assembly GCA_014170235.1. NCBI lineage: Eukaryota > Metazoa > Arthropoda > Insecta > Coleoptera > Curculionidae > Listronotus > Listronotus bonariensis. Next base: position 258,877 of record JACEGR010000386.1, on the reverse strand, counting down.
TCTTAGTTTGTATTAGTCGTAGAAAAATTATGACAAAAGATTTTTGTTTGTCTTTTTAAAACCTACAATTTTGCTCGCCACAATTTTTTTGATAGAATGCATAATTTTCAAGTAACTTTCAATCGAAAATAACTTAAAAATCATTAGTGTTATGAAAAAATATATAGAACATTTTTTGCCAAAAATCACTTTTTAATTGATTTCTGTAGTTAAAATGTAAAAAAATCGAAGATAGGCATAGCACAATGTACATGAAATGTGTCTAGATTTGTTCAACACCCAAAAATGTCAAGATGTGCAGGTGGTGCCATTTAAAAAAATGAAGTCGATACCGACCCTGCTGAAAACTAAATCTACGTGTCCGACCGTTTTTACTCAGGTGCTTTGTTTACCTGAAAAAGGTACTTTTCTTACTTAAATAGACTGATAGATGATGCTTGCAGTCTCTATGAGGTCTCACCCAAAGTAATTTTAATAGACAAGTTATCCACGCCCATATTAACATCTTTAGAAAAGCTTCTGCTGACAGTTACTGTTAGGTAAGAATTTTAAAAACAAATAATATTATTGACGAAAATTTTGTGCTGCTTAGGGTGGTTTTTTTCGATAGTATGGAACTTTCTTATGTATTTTGTTAGCCAACAGAGTTTCTTAGGACAGTAAGACCTCGTATTGTATTGGTAAGTGTACCTAGGTACCAATTTTAGTTTTGTGCCTGTTCTCTCGTAGGTTATGGTATTTTTTAGATTTTTATTATTATTGTTTTGACATGGAGGGCGGGGTTGCACTATCTAGTCGGATCACTGAAAATCGGCTATTCTATCTATCTATATCTATTTTTAACATTCAGTTTAAATGTTCATAATGTTTTAAAAAGATTAATTTTATAAGCGCAATAGCGACAATGTTAAGAGTGTGGAACACCCCCAGAACTATGCACGCTGTGGAACTGTGCTTAGCCCTTAACTCTTAAACCTCTATCTAGCAGACATTTCCCACCATCCATCCTCCAACCTGACGCTGTTTGCTGATAATGCACTGGTTTACGCCAGTTCATTCTCGGCATCAGTAGCCAGACAACATATTCAATATCACATAACTCCCTAATCCCATATTACAAACATTGGAAAATTGACATCAACGAACAATTAATAGAATGCATCGTAATTACCAAAAAGGTTACAAACAATAAAATACATATACCCATCAAAATTAACCAGACTTTTCTCATTTCTTCCAAAAAAAAATTATCTTGGTGTGGTAATTGATGAGAGACTCAAATTCGTGTGTCACATTAATTACACACTTTTAAAGGCTTTTATGAGCTAACAGGCAATATACTTTCTTTTTTAACCTAACTATAACTATTTAACCAGTTGTGACATACACTGCATCTGTGTGGTCAGGATCAGGAAAAAATTCTTCGCTCCGCATCCCATTCCGATAGGTATATACGGATAGACAGACTACACGAAATTACAAACACCCAAATGATAAATGACTAGGTATTTAAACGAGATTACAGAGAAACTCTACACTGCTAAAGTACATGGGACAAACATAACAAGGAGCATAACAACAACAAGAGCACACTACAACCCCACACACAAATCCTGCACAACAAAATGTACATTGAAATCATTGGCATTTGACTGTAGATTTTAAGGTTTTTGGACTATGACTATGCAGGTTTTTAAGGAATTTTTCCCGCAAGAATTAAAACGACCGATGGACAACAAACAGACAATAACAAATTAAATAAGGAACATAATGAAAATTGTTAATGGTTTTTATGTAATTAAGGAAAACCCCAAAAAGACAAAAACAACATGCAGGAATAATAATACCACGGGCTAACACCAGCCCTCCAGGGGAGATGGTTCTCTGCCTGGGCTTGCCAATGCTGACGAGTGGCCATCCAACGGAGGCATTAAAAAATTAACTAAATAATATACTGTATTTTATATCTTGCATTGTAATAATTTTGTAATACAGTAAAGATGTTTAAAGAGAAAGAAAGAGTGTGGACTCGTAAATCGCAGGTTCCGAGTTCAAACTGCGCTATCGGATATTATACTGACTTTTATTTTTTTTCTTCTCGTTTTATATATTTTTTGTGTGTTTTTCTTGGGAATTTTTGTATGTTTTTTATTTATATATTTTTTAAATTATTTTATTTGTGGACAAATAATTTCCCACTGTTTAATAATTTAAATTAATATCTAATTGCAGACTTGTAGAAGTCCTGACGGCCTGATGGTTGTTCCTTCGGCTTTCCTGCTAGACAATATAGTTTTTAAGTGTTTTTGGTGTTGTAAAATATTAGGTCCATGTAACTAAACAGTTTTGTAATGTATCTTTTTTTAATTATGGGCCCATGATATCTTGAAGTGTTGAAAATTCTGCCATATTTTGCCACTTTTCAGGCATATTTCATGGATTTTTCATGCATATTTAAAGCTTTTTATGTTGCATTTAATCCGATCAGTAGTTAGAAACAAGCATTATGAAGTGGTTCATTGTATAGCATTCATGGAAAACAAACTTTTTTATATTTTTACATACACGTCATGCCACATTAAAAACTTCGTGGGGAAGTTTTGCCTATGCATAGAAAGGAGACGGTCAGCGAGACGACAACATTTGTTTAAGTATATCGATAGAAAATTCAAATTAAGGAGCAGCAGTGTTGCAATTCGGTAAATCAGCTGATAACACTGGGTATCTAGATCAAAAGTGTCGAAAATATTTACCATATTTACAGAAATATACTATTTTGGGTTCGTGTCTCGGCTAGAAGCAAAAACACTTTTGAAAACGAGGCATTAAATTTTAGACAAAATATTAAGCATCATTGTCTAAAAACCTAAATAATACAAAGAGTAGTTACCAGCTATCGTTTCGTGTAATTTTATATAAAGTGACAAAACGTAGCTCTTGAATATTTACACTTAAACTGCAGGCATAACAAATCCGACTTCGCACCTTTTGCTTCATGGCAGAATTGTTTATGGAATCTATGATGACAACCATCAAAACACTTAGCACAAATTATAGCCTGATTCTTCTTGTACTTTTTATTGCATTTATTCAATAAATTATAAAAATCATTTAAAATCCCACGATATTAACTGCCTTAACAACAAGAAAAACTTGACTATCAATTGTCATGAACTCTTATACTAGTTCAAAATTATGCCAATGAGGGCTTTTAAACAATGTTGCAAGCTTAATTTTAATATCTATAGTACGAAGTTAATCTCAGAACGTAACATATTGTTTATGTTGTTTTCCCCAAATGTTTTTATTTAAAAACTTACGCTCGGTAAAGTATTTTCAATTTATAGCCAGTAATTTCAAAAATAACGTAAACGTATTCGTCTTATGGGCATTATTTTGTATTTAACATTTACCTTGATACTTAGGAGGACAAAGGCAAACATACCAAAATAAATTCAAGTATATTTACTACATTGTAGCATTTAGCGGATTTTGAGTATATTCGTTCTTTGCCTAATCGCTACCTTCTAGTGTTAAACACAATAAACTCGATTTAAGAACTAGACCACAGGTATTTTCTTAACAGATTGCAAAGGTTAAACTTTAGCACCATCTTTAGGGTCTATCTTTTGTGTAAAAATATTACATCCTTGCTGCTACGGAAAAATCTATAGCAGCTGCTATGATTATTTATCTTTCTTATAGACCAGTAGCCTTTAAAAGAGGTAAAAAGTAAAGAAAAAGTATAGTACAATAAAACCCATTGATAAAAAAGTATAAAATACTAGTTTTTGCCCGCGGCTTGAGACGGGTTAAACGGAGTAAAACAATTCCCCTTCCCTATAGCGTGAAGATTTTGGATATTATTATATACATATAAACCTTCCTCTTAAACCACTCTATCTATTAAAAAAAAACGCATCAAAATCCATTGATTAGTGAAAAGAAAATTAATTAAAAAAATAGTACTCCCTGTAAATTTTTTTCATTACTAATAATTATTTTGCAAATCTTTATATTTAAGCAATTTTTTAAACCTCTAAATGGTTAAATAACATAGTTAAAATGCATTATAATTTAAAGGGTTTTTAATATAACATAACATAAACTATTTTTTAAACACTCTGTATATGTTTTTTTAAATATTATCATACATATGAACCTTTCTTTTAAATCACTCTATCTAATAAAAGAAACCACATTAACATCCGTTGGGAATAGTAACGTCAAAATCGAATTTTAAATGTAAACTATTTTTTAAACACTTTGTATGTGTTTTTTTAAATTATTATACATATAAACCTTCCTCTTAAATCACTATCTATAAAAAAAAGCGCATTAAAATCCATTAAGAATGGTAACGTTAATATCGAATTTTATTTATAGCTTATCCAAGATATCCGACCCGTGCTAAACTTTTTGTTTAATCATAGTAAAATATAGCCTATAACACTTCTAAATAGTGTGATTTTCTGATTGTGAAAGAATTTTTATGATAGGTTCAGTACTTCCTAAGATTAGCGGCTACAAACCCACAAACTCACGAAGTTACAAATTTTACCTCCTTTATATATTAGTATAGATAACAAAAAATAAAGAAAAAACAAAATACGGGCGATTTAAGGTCGAAAATCTCTTCTTTCTTATAGTTAAAAATATACATTCCAATGGTAATTGTTCTCAGAAAATGCAACAAATCCTCGATCCGTTTTTTTTAAAACATAATTTTTAAAAACAGAAAAATATATATACATGTAGGATAAAAAGCACTAAAAAATGTAGAGAAAATAGCAAAAATAAAAGATAAAATAAATTACGAGCGATATGGGGTCGGAAAGTGAAAGGGGATGAGTTTTTAATGGTAAAAAACGGTTTTGTCAATTTTCGGCAAAACTACCAGTCCTCTGGAAATTCATTTTCCAAGAAAATTTACCGTGGTAATGTATATTTTTTACACCGTCAAAAAGTAGAGATTTTAAAAATGCCCATATTTTAACACGTGAATTTTTAATTAAAAATAAGGGTACTCTTTCAATTTGAAGCCAAAATAATGTGTAAAAATAAATATTTCAAATCCAAAAAACACAGTAAAATTGGGAAAAACAAATGTTATTTTTACCAAATTTTATTCAAAAAAAAATGAAAAATATAAAAATAAAAAACCAAAAGCTTGTTAATTTGAATTTTTCACATAAATTTTGAGGCACCCACCCTTTTTCCATAAGACTTTCAGTTATGCCAAAAATAAAAAAGACGTTTTTAACCTTGAACCCCTCCCCTCTCCATTTTCCCTTTCCGACCCCAGATCGCCCGTAATTTATTTTTACTTTAATTTTGGTTATATTTTTTACCCTTTGCAATGGGTTTTATTTTACTATATGTATATATTTTTTGGTTTAAATAATTATCGACCCTGGTATATTACTAAAACTAAACCGTTCAAATGCTACTTAAATTTTGTTGTCGGTGTTTTCCAACTGCAAATGGCAGAAACGGCATTTTAAAAAGCTGTTATTAGAGATGGCGGAGTGTGTATTTACCGAGTTTATTTTTCCGCGAATCCATTGAAAACAAATTTAAAGGTAATTTAAATTAAAAGTACACAGCGCAATGTGCATCATATTTGCACGTGAATGGTTGCTTTTGTAAAAACAACCGTTATTTTTTTTTCGTTTGTTTATTCAGGCAATTATTCCAATTTCTAATTGATCAGATTTAAAACATGACTAAACTGAGTTTTAAAAATATATTATCTAAGAAATTTAATTCAGGAGTGTTTAATTAAAACGGGACATGTCCATCTTTCTCTTTTATCATAATTAGTTTTATAGTTCTTTTAAAATCTCTTTTACCATTTACATCTTTATATTGTTTAAAAATAATACAGGGCTTTGTAAAACATCAATATAAAAGAATAAAGAATTCATCAAAGCAAAACATACTAGATACTACACTAGATTAAAATCAATTTTGTAATAATTAAAATCAGAAGTCCAACAGTAATTTTTATGGTATATTACTAGTTTTTATTAAAAGCAGAAATTCTCATTTATTTTCATTTCGATAATATACAGGGTGTCCAAGAATATAGGAAACAATCATAATCAAATCCCTCCAATTTCCAATACCCTGAATATCGTACAAATAGAACCCACGTTCGCATTGAGCTCAATTTACATCACTTGAAAAACAGGTTTGACTAATGTCGTTCAATTCAATCCTTTACTAAATCGGAAACGTGTATATCGCAACTTTTGTCGAATTAAGTTTTATCCGATCGGTTGAATCGGATTCAGTATAACGATGTACACGTACTTAATTTCACTTGACTTTCAAGGTAGACGGGTTTACTGAATTGAATTTTTTCTTTTCCGGAATCTACGTATTTAATACAGGCAATGGGGAGCAAGTTACTCTTGTCTATAATGAGTAATTCGGCAGGAGTTACTTTTTACAGATAGGTGCAGTATGACGTAATGAATCTTAAAAGGCCTTATACTTACAAATATGGTGAACGGTGTGCCGCCATTTTGCGAAAAACCATTTGGGCCTATATCTCCGTAACCGTACACTCGAGGACCACAATTATAAGGACCTTAATTAAAACTAATTATATTTTCTATCTTTTCTGTTTAATTTTTTTTTGTATCACTTACCCTTTACGATTTATAAAATTATTGCTGTTTGTTTATTGACCTTTTTACCGATATCTCTTCTAATAATTCGTCCAACAATAAATTGCTAATAACTAAACTTTTAAACCGATACAATTGTTACAACTTTTATTTTAAACTTTGTTTCTCGGAAATTGGCATTTTCGAAGTTATTACGCGGTAATTTTAAAAATCCCCTGACTTTGCGGTTAACGCCAGCTGGGTCCTGAACACGTCATTCAACATCTGGCCAGGTATTACTGTAGTTTCTATTCTCGGATTACGCTATGCATACTTCGTTCTTATTAACCTTGTACTCGGTAGTACAACATTTAATGCATTGTAACTTCAAAAATATTAATTTTGGGAAAATAAGTTTAAATTAAAAGTTGTGAAAAATTTATCGATAAAAAGGTTTAGTTATAAGCAATTTATTATTTAAACAATTATTAGAAGAGATATTAAAAAGTCAATAAACCAACAGTAATAATCCTATAAATTGTGAACGGTAAGTGATACGAAAAAAAATATAAAACAAACTAAATAGAAAATTTAATTATCCATAATAAAGATTTAATAATTATGGGTCTTAAGTGCACGGTTACAAAGATACAGGACCAAAGGATTTTTCGCAAAATGGCGGCACTTTCGTTCGCCATTCTTGTAGGTAGTTTGTGTTTTTAGGTTCATTGCGTCATACTGCACCTATTTGTGAAAAAAATAACTTTTACCGAATTTTGCAAGAAAAATTCTCTATTTCCTGTTCTAATTGTAATTTACAGGAAGGTAGGAAGTTAGGAAGCAAAAAGCTTATTCTCCAGTCGTGAAAATTATCGTATCAGTGGAACTTTGGGCATGGTTCTCTTAAGATTCTGTATTTTTGAAGGAAGTGCGAATAATCACTTCGTTCAAAAATTAGAAGAAATGCTTTTTTTCTGGTCGGCAGAAAAAGCATGTTTACATTGGGAGGAGCCTTATTTTTGGTTGTTTTTATTGTTTAATATTAAAAAACACTTTTAAGTGTTGCTATTTTTCGTGTGCTCTTTGTTTAAATAAAAATGTACCTATTTATGATTTTAAACTAATTAAAAAATATATTTATACTTGGTTTTTAAGAGTACAATAAGGACAGATAAATTTTAAAAAAATGTTACAGTGTTAAAGCTTTCGATAAAAATGTTTATAATTCTTTGTATTTATATTTGTGTACTTTCATAAATTTGGACATTAATTTTATAACACTTTTAAATGATGGTATGGAATTTTCGGTCTACATAATTTAAAGTATTTCTTTTTTGGGGTTTGCGGTCGTTATTTCCTTTTTGACAAGGCACCTTGATGTAACTTTTTTAAATTGGGTTACCCTTTAATTATATAAAATAATTATTAAGACAATTTTGGCTCTTTTCATTTACACGAAAAATCGTTTAGAACTGTTGGATTTTTAAGTGATGTTTGGGGATTTTCTGACAGCAGCGGGGTAATTTCAAAGAGAAACGACCCTTGTTACTTTTTATAAAGCCAGAATTAAACATTTTACCTCGCAAAACAATTTATACTTTAATATTTTAACCCATTATGCCTAAAATAAAACTTTGACGTTTTACTTTCTATTTTAGGCAACAAAAGTGACTTTGGTGCACATAGGAAATAAACATAGCTAATCAAAAAAGTAAATGCAAAGCTTTCTTTCTTAAATGTGTAAAAAGTTATAGTTATACAGTTTATCTCAATTATACGAGCCATCCCCGTAGAATTGCGTTAGATGTACCTTTTTTTTTATCTTTCCACGAAGGCTGAAAGCCTAAATACTAACGTACCTGATGTAAAATTTTAAATTTACACCCCATTGCACAAAATAAACAAAAATAACAGTATGTTGGGGTAATTCTGCAGTTTTTACATCAATGATTAGATGTTTATTATGTCCTAAAATATACAGCATACATACAATGGTATTTTTGTAACGCTCTTTAAATTTTCTTTTCAATGGTAAGTCAATATACAGAAGTTTCCATTTGAAAAAATCATCGTTTTTGTCGTACCCTGTATATTTTAAGAAGAAATAATTCTGATCCAGATATTACAGAATCATCCTAACAAAATAGTGTTTCTGTTTCTTATATACGCTAAAAAATAAAAAAATATAGTGGTTTGTAAATGAATTACGTTTCTAAGAAGAATTAAAAATTATTTTTCAGATTTGCATGGCTATATTTCAGAAACTTATTATGATAAATGAATATATGAAATGTGGTATTTTTAAAGGCTTATAAAAGATATTTTTAATTGTGAAATTATACTTTAGGTGTTTCATTTTAAAAAATCCTAAATTTTGTTGTACCCTGCATATCTTAGGAGATAATAAAAATCTGTTTACTAATTCGGAAACTACAGAACTAACTCAACAAACTGGTATTTTTATTTCTTTTGTACGATAAAAAATAGAAAAGGTAAGGTCTGTTAAAATTTTAACTTGACAGCACTTAAGAACAAATTTAAAATGCCTTTTTTTATAGGGATATATTTTTGTGTCAAAATTTACTTGGGAAAAAGGGGTCGAATGATACTTCATTCTAATGGGTTTGAATTATCTTTTAATTAGTTTTAAGTTTTCTAAAATCGGTAGTTTTTGAGAAAGTTTACCCTAAATACCGGGGGTTCTTAGTTGGTGGCTTATCCCAACAATTTTTTTATTTTTAAAATATCATCATAATATTCGATACGAACGTACATCACATAAATGTACATTGTTTTAAGGATTTCGTTTTTACCATCTTTTTCGGTTTAGCCGGAAAAAAATCTGAACTCTTAACCTATACTTTTTAATTAATATTATCCTCTTAACTGTGGTACATTTGCTACCGAAACGTTGATTTTTAATTTAAACTTTTAGGTCTTCTTGTGGTTTGTTTCTATACTTGTTTTTTTCAGGCGATCTTTAACTTATATTTTTCATTCTTTAACTTATATTGGCATATGGTCTTTGTCTTATATAGCTAAGTTAAAAAGTCCTAACCACAATTTATATCCCTTAGGTTCACATTAATATAAATATTAAAAACAGTGGACTGCATAACTTTTTTTTAAATAAAAACCTTATTATCTCAGCTTTACCAATTTGTTAGTTAGGACGTTTTAACTTTAAAGGGCATTATAGAGGTGTCATTCTTTTAATGTTGGCGTGGACCCAATTAACAACCATATAAAAAAATATTCTGTTCCCATAACATTGTAGGGCATTAAGGACATTAACACACACAGTATGTCCACGGATGGACTTTACAATAGCACAAATGGACCAAAAATGTAAATGTTTAAAAAGTCGTGTATGGAAACTGCTTTTGCTTCTGGAACAAAACAAGATTCACGTTGAGAAATTTGTTTTGTTTTGTACAGGAGCACCAAAAAGTACAAAATGTGAAAATGAACCAAGACAAAACTGCAAAACTTAGCAAAATGTCAAATAAAAGGGTTTTTAGAATTGAATAGGGATTCCACATCTAAAATTTCAAATAAAATAAACATTATTTTTTCGGAATCACATTTTTTATTCATATTTTTAAATATTTTTTACGTAAAGTATTTGGTTTTATTAAACGATTTATTCAAATTAAGAGCCTTCTAAATATATTAAAATACAAAAATGTACAAGTAAAAACAGTAATATCTAGATAAAAATATGATACACAAAAAAAAATATATTTTATGTGAAACCTTAAATGTGGGTTTTTATCTTTGGACAATCCACGAAGGCTGAAAGCCTAAATACTAACGTACCGTGGGTTCCTTATTTAATTCTAAAAACCTTTTAAATTTGACATTTTGCTAAAAAATAAAATTAAAGACAGTTTTCTCATGGTCCATTTTTGTACTCTTTGGAGCCTCTATTGAGAAGAAAAGCAGTGGCAATACAAGACTTTTTTATTGTAAAGTCCATCCGTGGACACACTGTATAAACAATGACACTAGTTTTACCCTATATATTTTTTACTTTAGGATAGTCTACGAAAGCTTAAGGCCTAAATACAAACGAACCATGGGTGCTTCATGCAAGGTAAGAGAAAGTTTGTTAACACGGGAATTACATAATTTTGGAGGAAAAAGGAAAACCTTCGCGGAAACTAGGTTCCACATTTTAGAAACTCAGAAATACTAGAACTAACAAAATGGAAGATTTAAAGCCTGTTCAAATGGAGCGTATAGGCGTTCATACCAATGGCACCATTAGTTTCAAGGCTGCAAGTAAAGGTACTACACTGGATAATTCCTCGGGGAGTCAAAGCACCTATAAAATGTGGCCTCTTTTAAAGTCTAATTTTACATCAAATGCAAAGTCCATTTTTATAGTATTTAAATTTTACTTCCTTCTGTAAATTTTAAATTTATTAAGAAGTTTCCAAAAGGTTAACGTTATCATTTAAAACACCTCGTTAATCCTCTTTTACAATAATTACAGCTTCAATTAAAGGTAATATCTAATTGAGCAAGAATCTGCGCGATTTCAAATTCATAGTATTAATTATTATGTCCTCGGGCCTCTCCATATAGACCGATCGGAATAATTAATACGATATTTAGCTATTCGGTGTGTTTGTCAATGATCATCTCCCCACGTACACGACAAGTCAATCTGTTTTCCCGGCCTACTGGATCGGACCAATATGGTAATGGGCCCGCTAATACACTATTTATACGACGATCTTATCTTGGCGGAACGCAGAGCCGCCACCGCCGCCGCCCCTTCGCCCTCGTATCGGCAATATGGCTGTTAATATGTAGATTAGCGGGGCCATCTGCATTATTTAGCATTGTTTCCGCCAAACAGATGAGCGCTTTTTACTTCCCGAATTAAAATTTATTCCATGAGGGGTCTTAATGTTTAATCTTTACCCGGTTAAGGGTGGTAAAACGGATAGTAATGGACTCCGAGCACAGAAAAAATATCGCTTGTAAAATTTATCAAAAATAATAAAACACTCCAATTTTACACGACATAATTTTGCATTTATACAAGCAGGGCCATTCCTGGGTTTTGTGTCACCTCGTGCAGAAACAGAAAGAGAAATGCTACCACCCACAGGTTCAAAAATTTTTAAAGACCAAAAAAAAAAGAAAAGCTTCTAATTTTTTCAATGTAGTCAATGTACTGGTTTAAAAGTTTACAAAAAAAGAGTTTATTTGCCAAAATGCCGCAAATAAGTCCTTTATTTCCCAAAATGCTGCCTCCCAATTTGTACCGCCCCGTGCAAGTGCACCTGCTGCACCCCGCCAGGAACGGCCCTGTATACAAGGCAAAAAAGGACACTTTACTGCTTAAGCAAGTAGGTATTGGGATATCGGCCAGTAAAGCAACAAAAAAGGATGTATGTGACTAATGCCCGTTTTCACCACCAAGCTTTTAGGGGTTCCCTAACGTTAGATAGAGAATAACCCTCGGTAACCTCATGTAAGTTATTCTCTACCTAGCGTAAGGAACCCCTAAAAGTCTGTGAAACGGGCATAGTCCAATCAGAAATGTTTACATGCAGGTATTCACGTTAGATGGTCTCAGATTCATTCATAATTTTATGATAAACACTAAGCCAACAATCCTAATAGGCAAAGGGGGTGAAGAGAGCACTGCATGAAAATGGCGGACTTAGTTTTTGACCGTGGTCGATAGTATGCACCAGAGGCGTAGCATTACCAATATATACAATATTTTTTATTATTGATAGTAAGAAGTTAAATACCGTTTTTTTAATATAAATATTTAAATTTCAATAATTATACAAAATTACATAGAAATTATACCACAAAATCCAGACATATAAAGAAACCTGATTTATATTATTTTGTAGCTATAATGATAAGGCACATTTGTTTAAATCATATACATTTTTTTAATACTTGGCTTTTGTGTTATATTATTAATTTCTCCTTATATATTATAACAATTTGGATATTTACTTATACTTTTGTTGTATATAACTTAAAGATATTAATTTTATTGATATCATTTGTTATTAGGTATACGCCGCATCCTTAGTCTTCCAGAATTTCGATTATAACTCGGGTAATGTACTTAAAAATAAGTAAGACTAACCATAAACTAAGAAAAGGAATTGTAAAAGAATTTATGTAGAGTGAGGATTTTAAAAGTGCTTCCCTCCTTTTAATTTTTGAACGGAACAAGATATCAAAGTCGGATAAAATTTGGGTAAAAAGGTGTCACTTAAATTACTTTTTTAGTTACGAGACCTAGTGCCAAGGGGGCGTTATCAACTTTTTCTTTCTAATGGAAAGTGGGGTCATGTAGCACCTCGTTTTAAAGGTCCTTTGATTATCTGCTCAACGCCAGTTTGCTTTTAAAAATTGGCCCATTTGTTCTAGATATAGCAAATTTATGCCAAAAGTAAAACAGCGTTGAGTAGAGAATCAAAGGGCCATAATTGCAAATATGAATTTAAAGAAAAAACACTATTTATTGTGATACTTTATATTTTATATAATTAAAAAAACAACATAAAAACACGTGGACAACAAAAAAGTTTATGATACTCTGACACTTGATAAAAGTATATAACCATAAAATGTACAAAAAAACGTTAAATGTAAAAGCAAAAGGTTTTGCAATTCTGTAATTTTTCGGGACTTACATCTTTCTTTAAGAGGCAAAGGCCATCACTTCAAATAGTCTTTCTAAAATGTTCCCCACCTATATTTAAACTTTTGGGTAAAACTTTATTTTCTAATTCTAAAGCTCGATTTCATATATTTCTATACCGTGGATCGCTGGGCAACCTTAAACAAGTTTAAATATTCGATGATTGTAATCTGTTAAAGACATTAAAATCACATCAAGTGACGCCCCTAAATAAAATGTCCTAATTTACCTGTGAAAAGTGAGATGCGTAAATGGGTACCCATATTCACTTTTTAATCATCAAAAAACACGTAAAAACGCCCTATTTGATCACTCTGGTCCATTTGTCGTTGGAATCTGCTGTAGATCTCTTGTGACAAAACCCATACTGCCTGTCATGCAAATTTTTTTTCTAGAATACTTATTTATTTGCAAATTAATGACTTTCTCTATTTCCACAAAGAACTAAGTCTATAGTTGAATAAAGAAGTGTTTTAGATTTTTTGGAAATAAATTCAACACGTGTAGCTTTTCAGCTCAAAACTACCTGTTTCCTAATAAATTCGAAAAAGTCAAGTTAAAACAGGTGCAAGTTCTGGTACAAGTTTTTTTAAAACGACTGCTCAGACCAGGTGCTTTCTTGGTGTTTAGAGAAGCATACGCTTAATATGTTTCACCTAATATCGGGTATTTTATAAAGAACTCGGGCAATAGCTGGAATTAGATGATTTGAATTGGCAGAGCAAATGGTTTAGCAATTAGTTTGGTTTTTTTAAGTAAAAATAATTTAATCTATCAAAGTTAGTGGTTGACAGTTTTTAAAATCAATGAGGTGCGAAAAAAATAAACGGGTATGAATCAAAGGAAATAAAAATGTGGTTAATATTTGTAAGACGTTCTAACGACCTTATATGTTTAATATCTCAAAAGTTACTTTTTGGCAAAGCAGTGGTTTTTAAGAGGATTTATTTTGTTTAGGGGATGCTTTCGTGGTTTATAATGGGGAGAAGTAAATTTATGGTGGATTAAAAGCAATTTTTAACGGTTCAAGGGGTGTAAACTACGCTTACAATGAATCAGTCGAAAGAGCTAGTCATCACTTTTAGTTTTTTCGTAAAATGTATTATTTACTTTACTGCCGTTAGACAAGAAGAACCTTTAAACGCGTTATATTTTAATTTTCGATCTAATGAGAATTTATTGTTTTATTAAGTAGTTTTTAAAACTATACAGGGTGTAATATAATTAATAGCTAAAAATACAGGATATGATTCCTTAGCCCATTCTAGGAAGAAAAGTTTATTTTAACGTATGTCCTAAACCTCCTAACTTTTGAGCTAGAGGGTGTTAAAATTTTAGGAAAAATATCGTATTTTAATCATAACTTTTCAACTGTTTGAGATATGTTTATGAAATTTTGCATACACCTGCTTATCACCAATAGGCATTTTTACATGTAAAAGATTTTTAATTGTTTCTATTAATGGCTTCCCTATGAGATGTATACTGAAAATTTTTTCAAAAGAAATATGGTTTCAAAAATTAAAATTGTTTTTAAAATTCCTTTTATTTTGCAACAAACTTAATTTTTTGACCTTTTTTGTCCGTGTAAAAATAAAAAACCGTTTTTAATGCATGGTTGGTACACCAAAATTGTTTAAAGATAGTAAATTAGTTCCCTATTTTTAGTTTAACGGTGTTGTAGTTGTTGTTGGTTAGTAACGGTGCATCGGAAAAAAAGGTCAAGAAATCAAATTTGGTGCAAAATAAATAAGAAATAAAAAACAATTTTTATTTTTGAAAAAGCAATGTCGTAACACTTTTTTTTTTGGATAAATATTTACCGGTACAAATATTAAAAAATAATTAACTTTTAAAAACTATCATTAGTGCTTAGTAGGTGCGTGCCAAATTTTATGAAAATATCTTGAACAGTTTTAAATTTATAATAATAATACGTTTTTTTTTAACACGCTTTTTATTAACTTGGGTTGTAACTATCTATCTATCTATCTATCTATCTATCTATGTAACGGAATCTTTGAGCCTAATTTTTACCAACTTCCAGCGATTTAATTTCTTTGAAACTTTGCACAAGTATTAAAGACCGATGACAATGCAATAATTTAAAAACAGTATCCCGTTATCCTGATTAGCACCGCCAGGATAAATAAATTCATTTTTTTATTTATGGCGAATGCGCACGAGCAATTGATTCATCACTTGCTTCGTTTTTAATTGACTATGTATCTCTTGACAAAATGGCGAAGGCATTTTTTAGTGAATAAACTGGAGCATTTATTTTTAAAAAACTAATTGATATATCGAACTAAAAATGAAAAATAAATAATAGTTTAAAAAAACACGCTTTTATATGCAACCGAACTAAAAATTAGAAAATAATTTTTCATTACAAAGAGTTTGTCATTTCAGAATAAAAGCGTGGGGTGCTTAATATATTAAATGTTATAATTATTCTATTTGCAAATATCTATGAGGGAAAAGTTATGAAAAAATAGTAAAATGCACCCCACGCTTTTTACTCTGAAATGACAAACTCTTTGTAATGAAAAATTATTTTCTAATTTTTAGTTCGGTTGCATATAAAAGCGTGTTTTTTAGTTTTTTTAAACTATTTTAACTTTAACTACCTGTAACTAAAAAGTTAAGAGGCCTACGACATATTTTATTTTAATATGAACTTTTCTTTCTAAAATGGGCCAAGAAATACGGGTTGAATTTACAAAATGACAAATAGATCAAAAATTGCATTTTTCAAAAAAAGTCATTCTTGATAAAAATTTTGTAAAAAAATTTAAGAAAAGAGTATATATGTTGAATTCGTATACAGGGTTCAAAAAAACTCTAAAACATTTTTTTTTCTAAAAGTAAATTATTTACTATTGTTGAGAAAAATTTATTTCTTTTGCAGTTAAAATGAATAGATTATTACTAGAATATCTTGTTTCTCATACAGGGGTATTAAAAAGGTTTAGGGGACTGATTTTGGTGTAATGACGAATTAATTAATTAGAATTATTTAATTAAATACCAACCCAAAAGAAAACTCCAAAATTACAACAAATAATAGTTTTAAAATTGGCCTTTAAACATCTTAAACCCCCCTTAAATTTTATCAAAGCGTTCTTAAATTTTAAATCAAGATATTTTAGCCACATTGGCATTGTGGAGTTCACTAAAAAGTTCTATTAATAATTTTACGCATTACAAACTTTTATAATGTTTTGATTAAAAATGATGAAAATTAATGGTTTTGGAGTTCCTAAAACAAAATCAAGGTTTTCTCTTCGGTAATCATGTGCTTATTTCTTGTTAAGAATGATTTTTTTTTCAAAAAGATGTTTTTCTTTTCATTTGTCCTCTTGTAAACCTCAACGTCTAAAGTTCTCTGTACAGGGTGTACAAGGGCAAAAAAGTGGGAAATCTTTTGCATTTAGAAATAACACATGTAAAAGAACTTAAAGTTAATATAAACTTTTAGGCCTCTTTTTAAGAAATTTGCTCTCATTGACGTATCGTGGACTAATTTAGAAGTCGCATCAGTGAGGCCCCTTTTCTTTATCAAATCTATCCAATAGGTCTATCTTACCAAACATACTTTGACATGAAATACCTACTCATGATAGTAAAAAGTATAAAAGCCTAGTGGTAGAATATTGAAGGGCGTAAGTATGGACGCGGAAAAAGAGCAAAAGAAAATACTTAGCTATTTGTATGGCGCTGTGACACACTTACTTGGATCACGTTTTATGTCTCAAACGCAGTAAGTTCATAGTGTGTGAAATATGTCGCTAATATTTTTTTAGGTTTCTATTTAATTTAAAAATAAACGGAATCTAATGTATGATATATCGAAATACATGATGTAATGAAATGGGCTTATGAGTGTTACGGTTAACCCGTTTTTGCTGTGGTAAGTCCCAATTTAATCACTTTTTCTAATAAAAATTTATGGATAATATTATGTAACAAAGTATTACTTTTCCGTGTGTTTTTAATATTTGCGACACATGCCGCATTTATCCGGATACCCTATATAATTTCTTTCTGAGAAATTGTAAAAATATTGTTTTTGAAAGTAGATGACACCTAAAATTACAAAAATCCTGGATAACCTTTTACAGCCTGTATTTATACAAGACAAATTGCTTTAAAAGTCAACATTAATGTCACAAACAAGCCTCGTTTCGTACTATTTTTTAAATTCCCGAGGAAAAATAAATAATTTACACAATACCATGAAATGTGGCGTCCCGACATACAAAAGAAATATAAAATATTCAAAAATAAAATCAACAGTCTAACTCCGCAAGGAATTTTAAAATGCAAGGATTTTATAAAGTAAACGAGTTTGCCGGAAAAATGTTATTTTTTAACAACTAGGAAAAGTCAGGAGAGAATTCTGTGAACATTGACAGAAATGTAATATAAAACTTTCTTTTAGCATAATATTTTAGGTAATAAAACGTTTAAAAATTTTAAGTGGGTTTTAACAATCATTATTGGGAGTTCTAAAAATCTGGGTAGGTTTAGGGTAACAATACAATCCAAAATGGCTAATGGAAGAAAGCCAACGCAGCTTGTATAACATACACAGGGTGTCTCTAAAAGGTGTGGAAAAAAGCCACCACAAATTCTTGAGGCTAAAATAGACGATCTAACCCAACTTACCATAGTCCAAAAGTGGATGATATTGGAGAGACAGGGTGTTAAAAATTTATTCTTGTTTTAGTTTTTATAAATAATTTTGTTCATAGTAGGTACATTGTCACAATACCCGGCTATAGGGGTTTTTGGAAATGAGAAATAAAAGGCGCAACCTGCAGTATCTTGCACAAATTAAACACGTTTTTAAGTCGCTCTGTATTTTACTTTTATATAGATATAAACTTTTATGCTTTAACATATTTTACATAAAAAAGTTGTACCTGGTAAAAGTTAAATAATATAAGCAACCATTTTTAAGATATCTGAAATAAAAATATCACCTTCTGTATGACCATGTTAAAAGTACACAGGGTGTTTTAGAATAAAATGCGAATCTTTTAGAGTGTTATTCGTTAGAAGATTTTACGAAAAAACA
This sequence comes from Listronotus bonariensis, assembly GCA_014170235.1. Classification (NCBI taxonomy): domain Eukaryota; kingdom Metazoa; phylum Arthropoda; class Insecta; order Coleoptera; family Curculionidae; genus Listronotus; species Listronotus bonariensis. The sequence goes on along the minus strand of JACEGR010000386.1, from coordinate 240,492 downwards.
CCCATGTTCTAATTGGCTTAACTTTTGAGATACAAAGTGGAAAAAAGCCTATTTTCTTAAAATTTTATTTCAAAAATAATATATATAGATACTCTATTTTAGGAAACTAGGAAAAGTCTTAAAAAAGTAACTTATTTTAACAGTTTTTTTCACTATTTAAATTAGTGTTTTGTTTCAATTCCTACTAAAATTTATTTAAATATTAATTTATGCAATGTAACGTAAACTGTACTAAAGGTTAAGTTACCTTTAATTTCGCCATTACTTTTTTTAGTTCAGGTGTTACAAAATTTAAAATTTTACTGTTTGTGAAAAATGTATTAAGAGTTATCAAAAATTATTAGATATTATAAATTTGGATCTCTCAGAAAGTTAAATTATAAAATGTATAGGTTTGTAGAAATAATATAGTATACATCACATATATAGTAGCTATCACTTTATGCTCTTGATACATAAATTACAATTTGTTATTTTAAAAAATGAATTTACCTAATCATTTATATTTCTAATATTTAATATACAGGGTGATCCATTTAACCTTAGTCAGGCGAATAAGCGGGAACGGCACATTTTAGAAGGAAATATTTAAGGTAAAAGTTGTTTGAAATAAGGGGGCCAATCTAATGGTATCACTAATTTGTGACCTTGACTACAATTTTAAGGTCATACTCATATCAACTTTGTTGTTTTTTTAAATAGGAACCCTTATTTTTTTGTTTTCGTACAAAAACGAGCATCTTTTACTAAAAAAGAAACTTTTTTAATTTCGATTTTAATTTTAAAAGATATGTAACAAATTAAATTTTAGGAACAATTTTTTTCAATTTAATATTTTATGTTTAAAAATAACAAAAATGACCATAATTTTATTTTTGTTAAAATGTATTTTCTTACATTAATAAACCTTTTTTTGTTTGATTTTAAATTTGCCGGGAAAATGTTATTTTTTAAGAACTAGGAAAAGTCAGCAGAGAATTCTGTGAACATTGACAGAAATGTAATATAAAACTTTCTTTTAGCATAATATTTAGCAAAACTCATTTTAAATAAATTTTATTTAAAACGTTTTCTTCTAATTGCGTCTTAAAATATTTTTAAATTTTTACTTTACTTGTATAAACGACTTGTTTATATGACTTTAGTTTCAACCAGCATATTAAAAAAATGGTTATTAATATTAAAAATACATTTTAACAAAAATAAAATTGTGATCATTCTTGTTGTTTCTAAACATAAAATTTATAACAAATGGATTCTTAAAATTTATTTTGTTACATGTCTTTTAAAATTAAAATTGGATTAAAAAAGTTTTATATGAAAGTTGCTTATTTTTGTACGTTAATTAAGATTCTAAACAAAAATTGGGGTTCCTATTTGAAAAAACAAAATTGATTTAGATATGCCCTTGAAATCGTAGTTAAGGTCACAAACTAGTGATACCATAATTTCCAACAACGTTTACTTAAAACATTGTCTTCTAAAATGCGCCGTTGTCCGGTTATTCGCCTGTCTCGGATTAAATGGACCACCCTGTATACAATACCAAAAATTTATCCTAGAATATATACAAAAGTAAATACCGTACAGTGTAATTATTTTTCAGTAAAACTTTTTAAATGGAAAATAAAAATATACGTTAAATTCCTCTTATTACCTAAAGCGACCGCTTTTACAAAAATGAAATTTTGCTAATTACTCTGCTCTCCCTGGTACTAAAATTTAAATTATCTTACGGGAAGCACTTTGAGCATTCATTAAAATTTGCCCTACAAAACAATCATAAAAACTCGTTCAAATTTCAGCAAGTAAACGGAGTGGTGCAACGTAACCATTTTAAATTTCCATAAACTGAATAATTAGTTTATATTTTACCTATCTATTATACAGGGTGTTTCCTAACTACGGTACGATACTTAAAGTAATAATTTCTTATGTCTTTTTATAAAAAAGTTCCTGTAAACATATGTCCGGGCTCGCTTCATTTCTGAGATTGTGGGCGTTAAAGTTTAAAAAAGTCAGTATTTTTTAAATATCTTAAGAACTTTTTAGCCGATTTGAATAAAATTTGGTACACCTATTTAGTGTATTAAGGCACAAAAGGGTCCAGTGACGTCTCAGTGGGCACTACAGCCGTTAATAATAAAAAAGTATGCCAGGGAGTTTTTATAAAGTTTTTATATATTTTTTCAGATGAAGCAATAAAAAGTGCAACTTTCTAGTTTCTTTATTTTCTTCTTATCTTGTTTCGTTTCCGTAAATAAAATATTAAAGTCACTTTAAGTAATTCTAAAAAGTAGCCCTAAACGGCATAAAATACAACCCAAAATTAAAAAGTATACAATTTCGACCTTAGTCAATACGGAAAATGACAATTTTCGATAAAATACACGGCTACTTATTTATTTGAAGGCAATTATTTGTTTTTATTTTTGCTTTTTACATCATATTGTCAATGGATACTTTTAGAATTAAAGTGACTTTATCATTTTTGTCTAAAAAATGAAGGTAGATACAAACAAAACACAAAAAAACTTAAAGGTAAACCATTAATTGCTTAATCAGAAAAAAGTATTTTTTACTGGTGTACTTTTTTCTACAATTATATTAGCTGTGATGTCCACTGAGACGCCACTGGACCCAATAATCCTAATTTAGGCAAAGCTTTACAAGCGCCTTATTACGTTAAATAAGTGTCCCAAATTTTATCGAAATCAATAATTAAAGGGTTTTCAAGACATTTAAAAGATACCGATTTGTTTTTTATACTTTAACGACCTGTATCTGAGAATTATTAAGCAAGTCTGGACATATGTTCTTCATAATAAGCACACTATTACAACCTTTTTAGGGGGTTCTTTTTGACGAGTCTACCATGAATATTCCTACCGCCATATATGGAAGAGGCGCATTACCCAGCCTGTCAGTGTCAACTGTTTTAGGTGTAGGACTGGGCTAACGCGTTACTTTTTTGTCGGACAAGTTTTACATGCACCCGAAACATGTGTTTGAGCCTTAAAGTTCTATTTTTGGCAAAATGTTTAAAAATTGCATGTAAAACATCGTGGTAAACTTGTTTCACAAAAAAGTGACGCGTTCGCCCAGTCCGACACCCAAAACATTTGACATTGACAGGCTGGGTTAAAGCGCCGCTTCCATATATGGCGGTATGAATATTCGTGATAGACTCGTCAAAGCAACACCCCTAAACACGTTTTAAAAGTGTAACGTAACGTAAAAATTGGTAATATACAGGGGAGTTATAACTAAAAATATGAAAAATGACCAAGAGTAAAGCGCCAATATTTTTAAAAATAGGCCAAAATTGTAAAGGGAAATGTTGTAGAGAATTAAATTTTAGGTTAAAATTTAAAGATATCTTTGCCAATTTTTTACATAATGCATACAGTTTTAAAAATACTTGGCCTAACGTGGTCAAAAAAAAAAATTACAAATATTTTTTTTACCCTTATGCTTTAACTTTTAATTTTGACATAAAATTCACTTCACTGCAACATTTACTTATACAATTTTGTTTTATTTTGAAAAATAGAAGTAGTTATAACTCGCCCTGTATAGTACCTATTGGGGTAAAATTTTGTATTTATTAGTTTTGGACCATGCGACCAGTTTTCTAAAAATTTTGTTTTAAAATTGTAAACAATTATTTGGACATAATTACAGGCATTAAAATATAAATATGAAAGTGATTAAAAATAAAATACTTTAAAATTATAAGTTAAAATAGACGAAACGTTATAAAGTCAAAAAAAAACAATAAACAGGGTGTCTCACGGTCAATGGTACCTTAAGGTGCGTCCAGATTTGCAACAACTCGCCGTGCCGCTCCAACGCCGCGATCCGCGCCTCCTTTAGTACCAGAAATGGCCAGTCTTATTCAAAATTCCCGTTCAGACTGCAACTGCGCTTTGTGCCGAAGAACGTCACCGCCAGGCCACGATGCGCGCCAAGACGGTTGGGACAGTAAGACATGCTTGTTTGCGCTAAATTTAATTGTTTGGCGAATGGCTCATTGCCATCAACAGCTTGTCGTTTTTGGCGTCACATCAAAGAAAATGAATGCCAATGAAATCATACCTATATCGAATAGCTCCGATGTACAGGGTGGGCCAAATTCGACGCTTTTAATAGGAAACTCATGTTCCTGTATGTTTTACACAAAAACTAACCCCCCTTTGCGAGGCTCAAATTTCAAGCCAAACTTACTGGTGAAAACCGCAACTCGCTATCTTGCGTCGTTTACTCGCTACAGGGTGTTTTTCAATTTCTGGCATTTTCTTTATTCCTTCATTACTTTTTTATTTATAAAGATTTTTTAGTTCTGTAAAAACATTTTCACAGCAACTTTTTCTTGCGATTTCAAATATGCTTTTTGTTTTTTTCTAAGATGACGAATTTTCGACTTATTTATTTATTTTTGGTTTTTAAAAGGAACACCCTGTATATTATTTCAATTTTAAAATGAGCAAAAAATTACCGTTTCAAAAATGTATCGCACTTTGTATTTATTTTCAGCCGTTTCTGAGATAAATGGCTTTTTATGTTTTTAATTATTCATATTGGGTAGAAAGTAGGCCATAAAAGGAGCAAACATGTTTATTACTTTAAAAATCCCAACTTAACTTATGTATTTTGTAAACTTTAAAAGCTATATATGTTAACCCAATAAAAATATTTTTGTCAAATTTAAAACCATTAAAACAACCAATATACTTTATATAATAAATGCTCCTAATTTATCTGTTATATTTTATTTACTGCTATACCACAAAATTACTAACCTTTTTTATAAATAATTTAATAATTTAAAGAAGAGCTAATTATTTTAATAATGTTTTGCCCTAAGAACTTTTTGAGCATGTTTAAATATCATGCCAATATTTTATATCTAAAATAATTGCAGAAAACAACACTATTTTCCATTATGCAGGTAAGCAATAGGTGGCCATGGAAAACAAATGCAAGCTTCTGACTTCTTAAAATGGCTAACACATTAAATTATCATCCGCTATTAGTTGTTGCTACCTTATTAAAATGTACGAAAATGAAGAAAAATATGATATGTTAAAATGTTTTATACAGTGCGATGAAAATGTTGAACGTGCCGAAAATTTGTATTTAACTAGGTATCCGGAAAGACGACAACCTCATAATACTATATTTTATAGGTTTAAGAACAATTTAATAAATTATGGCAGCTTTATCCAACCGAGGCCAAAGACTTATGAAAGTCAAAGAGACCGAGAGTTAGAAGAAATTACAGTTTTGGGAGAAATTGAAAATAATGGACATAAATCGACAAGGGGTTTGGAGGAAGTTACTGGTGTAGCAAGAACATCCGGAAGACGTATTTTAAAAAAACATAAATTTAAGCCTTTTCGAACAAGAAAGGTTCATCACCTATACCCTACCGATTATGAACATCGCATAAGATTTAGTAGATGGTTTCTTGCCAAATGTCAGGAAAACCAGAATTTTCCAATCAACTGCATTTGGACTGACTGAAGCGTCAATTAGTAGTTCTGGAATTTTTAATAGGTACAACAGTTACACCTGGGCACGAGAGAATCCACATGTAACTGTAGAAGTGGTTTATCCAGGACGATATAGTTTTAACGTGTGGGTGGGAATTTTTAGAGGCAGGTTGGTTGGCCCTTATATCTATGATGGTATTCTGAATTCACAGCGCTACCTGGAAATCCTAGAACAATTTATTGAACCATTGATAGATAGTTTGCCATTGGCTGAAAGGGCGTTAACATTTTTTCAACAAGATGGTGCACCGCCACATAATTCCAGAATTGTTACAAATTTTTGGATCAAGAATTTGGCTACAACTGGATGGGCAATCAAGGTCCAGTCCATTGGCCAGCCAAGTCACCAGACCTGACCCTGATGGATTTTTTTATGGGGCAAGATAAAAGATTTAACATTTCGCCAGAACTATAATTCAAGACAGGAACTGGAAGCAGCTTTACTCGAAGCATTTAATTCCCTCTCCAATATTGAAATAATAAATGCAGCAAGGCAGAGCACACGGTTCAGATGTCAGATGTGCGTACGTGAAAACGGCAGGCAATTTGAACATTTATTATAAGTAAGTAAATTAGTAGGTTTGTTTTAAAAAAATGTTTTTAATAAACATGTTTCCTCCTTTCATGGCCTACTTTCTACCCAATATAAATAATTAAAAACATAAAAAGCCATTTATCTCAGAAACGGCTGAAAATAAATACAAAGTGTGATACATTTTTGAAACCGTAATTTTTTGCTCATTTTAAAATTGAAATAATATACAGGGTGTTTTATTTAAAATTTCCAAAAATAAATAAATTAGTCAAAAATTCGTCATCTTAGAAAAAAAACAAAAAGCATATTTGAAATTGCAAAAAAGTTGCTGTAAAAATGATTTTACAGAACTAAAAAATCTTTATAAATAAAAAGTTATGAAGGAATGAAGAAAATACCAGAAATTGAAAAACACCCTGTAGCGAGTAAACGACGCAAGATAGCGAATTGCGGTTTTCACCAGTAAGTTTGGCTTGAAATTTGAGCCTCGCAAATGGGGCTCAGTTTTTGTGTAAAACATACAGGAACATGAGTTTCCTATTAAAAGCGTCGAATTTGGCCCACCCTGTACACATGTCTTCAAATATGAAGCAAACGCAACAAGATAAAAAAAGTCGCCTTATTTGTTTATAAAAGTCAATAAGAATAGTTTGAGGTAAGTGGTTATAAATTTAAAATTCCCATTTTGACCAAATTTGGTATACGGGGGTTTTTGGGACGCTGATCACAAATGTAAATTTTTAGTCGGAAATGTTTCGTTTCCGAGATATCCATCATCAAAGTTGGTATTTGAACTAATTTTTTTTTCACTATATTTCCCCTTCTTTTTGTACAAAATTTGTGTTATAATACTAAAATGGCACACAATATTTTATTTACCATTAAAAACCATTTTTTTTACGATTTTTGCCTTTTTTAGATGAATATTTAAGGCTTTACTATTTAATAAGTTGTGTATGCAACCATGCATACACCTACATATGTGTATTCATGGTTGCAGCGTTTAAAGGTAAGAGATTTGTAAATTAATAAAAAAAAACCTGTAAAATCAATAAAAAACAGGTTTTAAAAGGTGTTTTTAAAATATTGTGTGCCAATTTAGTGTTTTATTAAAACATTTGTGCAAAAAGAAGAAGACATATAGTGAAATTAAGAATCGTTGGAATTTCAACTTTGATGATGAATATCTGGAGAAATACGTTTTCGACTAAAAATTCTTTTAGATTCGTGATCAGCGCCCCAAAAACCCCTTATACCAAATTTGGTCAAAATCGGAGTTGCGGACAGTTTTTAGACAATTACCCAAAATAATAAAAAAAAGCATTTTAATATTTAACTATCAACAAAAGTAATATTCATTGTACTTTTCTACAAATAGATATGTAAGTAAAACCAAAGACAATTTAAAAGTATAATTGTCTTTGGTAAAACTTATAAATTTTTTCATGTTAATTTTAATAGACAAACTCTTACATAATAGGATTTTTTACTTTAGCTTAGTAGGTCCTACATACCTATTAAACAATATTAAAAATGTATGAATTTGTTTAATTTCGTTATAAAATAACATACAAAATGTATTAATGAACTTTACACTTTTATAAATAGTTATACTTAAATCATTGATATCAGTGGCGGATTTATACAGTGATAGTCTAAATCCAGAACCCCCTTCTAACTTTTGAATTGCTTTGTATTTTTTCATGAAAATTTGTGGACTAATGGTAAGACAACATAAACCAAATTTAAGACAGGAAATGACAAATATAAATGTTAAACTGACAGCGGGGCGCCATTTTATAAAGAAAAATTAAATGTAAAGGGGGTCTTGTGGCACATTATTTTGACTATTGACTTTATAACCCCAGAATATAAAGTCAATAGCTTTACCTACTTCAAAATGGCGGTACTTTGAAAATTACCTGAATACCTTATTTAGATAGCCGTATTTCCGAATCTAATAAAGTTAGATGCTTATATTCTGGTATTTTCTTAAAGCTCGTTTAAGGATGTATTTATTGGTAATATTGGTGATACTTTATAGAGTAGGACAAAAAGTAGATTTTTTAATGACGCACCCTGTATATTAGCACAATTAAAAATATATCTAAAAGACCTGTAAGAAAATACCACATTAGGTATATCTATCTTTATTACGTAGAATGTAATAAAAACACAAATTTTACTTTGTTATTTTGTCACATATTTTATATTGCTTTTTGCGTTACTGCAGTTTCGACATACTATGTCATTTTCAAACGACTTTTTAAAAGTGAATGAATTACAAAAAGTGCATAAATTTATACCTTATACCCTAAATTTAACATCTGGTTTATCCTTTACAATTGTTAGGTCCTATTTCTATTGTTACAAGTATACTGCTATAATAAACTTTTACAGTTAGTCGAAAATATTAAATAAGTGGGAATTTTTATGTCTGTTTGCAGATTAAGAAGGTTTACATTACTATTTTTATTGTGTTTATAAATTTCTATGTTCTCTAATATATCTAATTTTTTACTTTTTTGTTCTAAGTGTAAAATTTGTATACTATCTATATTAGGGAAAGGATGACCAGAGTCTAGAAAATGGTTTGCAAAATTTGAATTTCTTTTGCCTAATCTAAATGATGCGTAGTGTTCTTTAAATCTTTTTTCGAAGCTTCGGCCTGTTTGTCCTATGTAGCAGCTATTGCACTCTGAACATTCTAGCTTATAAACTCCAGATTTTTTATGTTTATTAGTCTTGTCTTTTACGTTAAAAAGGTGGTTGGATAATTTATGTGATGGTTTAAATGCTATTTTCATATTATTTTTACTTAAAATATTTGCTATTTTGTCAGATATAGGTCCAAAATATGTAAGGGTTGTGTATTTTTGTCCGAGTTGGATGATTTTATTTTTGGGTATATTTTACTTATTGTATTTAATTTCTGTTTTTTGTTAATTAGGTTATTAATGTGTTTAATTTTGTAGCCGTTATTTATGGCAATCGATCTGATGGTATTTAGTTCTTTGTTTAATTTGTCTTGTTCAAGTGGGATGGCAAAGGCTCGGTGAACCATAGATCTATATGCTGAAAATTTGTGGCTATTTGGGTGATTAGAGTTACTAGGAATGGTTGTATCTGAAAATGTGGGTTTTCTATAAATATCAAATTTTAATTTATTATCAAATTTTGTTATGCTTATATCTAAGAAATTAATACAGTTATTTTCTTCTTTTTCTACTGTAAATTTTATTTTTGGGTGAATGGAATTTAGGTGGTTTAATGTAAGTTGTAACTCTTCATCAGTTCCGGTAAAGCAAACAAGGATATCATCCACGTATCTATACCAAAAATGTATGTGTTTAGCAAAAGGTGTATTTAAAAAATTTTCTTCAAGTTTTGACATAAATATTTCAGCAAGTAACGGGCTAAGGGGTGATCCCATTGCTAGACCATCATTTTGTTTATAAAATTTGTTATTAAACTGAAAGTAACTACCGTTAATACAGAGTTTAAGTAATTCTAAAATTTCTTGATGTTTTACTATGTTAATATTTTTTCGAAAAGCATTTCATCTATAATATCTATACAATCTTGGTTTGGGATATTCGGAAACATATTTGTGACATCAAATGATATTAACGTGGAGTTATTTAAAAGTGTTTTATTTTTAAGGTGATTGGTTAATTCTATGGAATTTTTACTGAGAATTTTGGCGTAAATTGTAAGACTTCCCTGATAATGTTATTAAGTTTTTCTGCTACTTTTTGTAAAGGAGTGTTTACATAGGAAACAACCGGTCTTATTGGTTCCCCATTTTTATGTATTTTTATTAGGCCGTATAACATTGGGGGGATGGATTTTTATTTATTAAGAAATACTTTTCTTTTTCATTTAAAATGCCATGAATATCTTTAATTGTGTCTTTTAATTGTTTTTGAGTTTTTTCGGTGGGGTCGTTTGGTAGTTGAGTAGGTTGTTCTTTTTCTAGGAAGTCGTTTATTTTACTTATGTATTGTTCATTTTTAAAATTACTATAGAATTGCCTTTATCTGCTTTTGTGATTGAAAGATTATCCGTTTGGATTTTTTCTTTTAATGACTTTAGAATCACTTGCTGCTGTGGAACTGATGGCGAGTTGTTAGGATTTTTAATAAGGTTTTTTATTTTTCTTTGGCGGAGTTTGAATTTTCAGAGTTTTGTAAGGATATTTCTACTTCAGCTACTATAGTTTCTAAATTATTTTTTATTTGTGGATTAAAAGGATTATATTTCGGGCCGTTTTTTTAGTAAATCTATTTCTTGTTCTGAAAATTGAGTTTCTGATAAGTTTATCACTCTATCATTAAATTTTTTGTCTTCTATTTGAGGTTGTTTTTTATGATTATTTTTTGACTTTATAAGTTCATTAAGTTTTTTGACTTGATGTAAATATTTATCATGAATAATTTTACTTATGTTAGATCTAACATTGTCATCTAAGATGTCAAATTCTATGGGGTGGAGTTTATAACCTAATTCTGAGTGCAATACCTTGATGTGTAGAAGTAGATTGTCCCTTGTCCTGAACCATCTTCTGGATTCTTCTTTGAGCCAGGTTATTTTTGAAGTATGAATTGCTTTCTGGGCAGACACTGTCACTGAACGACAGTAGGGAGAGATGGGGGATTGACTAGCCTCCGTCCTCCGGAGGAGCTTATTATCTCAAGATCTCTGACGTCAGAGCAATTATTTAGGAATCTTGCGCAACTCCATATTTAGGGTACTGCGCCTGCGTCTCTTGTGCAGGGCGTGGCCACGGCCTGTCACCTGTCACCTGTCAAATGTCACTTGTCACCTGCCAAATAGCAAATGTCAATATTATACGTGACGTCATTACGTACGGCCCTAGACCTGTACTTGTCAATATTTGCTGACGTCATTACGTACGGTCCTAGACCTAACCCGGCAACACCGGGATCGGGCGGGGGCGACGCGGGGGAAGGGTAAATAATAAAACACATTGTATATATTATTTTTATTTAAACCACATTGTACATTGACTCTTAGCAATTTTATATACAAGTTTAGATAGTAATACACTACAAGCTACAGACCCCTTGTAATTTCAAGGTCAAAGCATACGTCAACAATAACAAAGATAGCCGCGGTTAGATAATAAACGGTAAAAACAGTGGTAACTAAATAAAAAACAGTGTTTGTAGTAAAGCATTTATTATAAAATAAAAATACATACATGGTTGCCATATTTCTATATAATTCTTAGAATAATACCTTATAAAATAAATAGCAGTGTTTACAGTAAAGCAATTATTTTTAAATTAAAAATACATTGTTGCCATATTGCTAAATAATTCTTAGAATAATACCTTATAAAATAGGATATTTAATTATAAACTCAGCATATATTTTGGTACGTTTCTAAATAATTATTTTTAAATAAAAAAATACATTGTTGCCATATTGCTAAATAATTCTTAAAATAATGTATTATTACGGTTATTTAAACTCTTCTCACAGACCCTGTTAATGGTGAATATTTTACAAGTTTGTCGTGAATAATTAAACAGTAAGCATTTGTGTTTGCAGGAAAGTTTTCTTTTGTTTCAATCTCTAACCTTACATCAATAATGCCAGAATTAAGGATTTCATTTTGTCTTGAACAATCAATTACAATTAAGGATGCATTGTTTTTAAATTTTTTAGGAGTTAAAAGTGGTTCGTTTTCTTTTTCGTAGTAGCTTTCTTGAAATTCTGAGTACATTTCATAGAGAGTAGCTATTATACCTCTCGAAATTTCCAAATTTAAATTATCATATGGATAAAATTCAGAATTTAAATAAAGCTTTGCATTTGATACATCACAATGATCAAATAAGCTACAATTTTTCTTGTGGTTATCCTTTCGATCTGTTTGAAAACCTAAAATTATCCATCTTGGTCTTTCCACCTGCACAGAAGTTTTAATGGTCCATGTAAGGTGTTTTCCAATCGGTATTGAAGGATGTTCTGTGAGTTCCCAGCTTCTAAAACCGATATCCAATTCAGTTCCACTTCCAACAATCTGTAAAAGTTCTAGTCGCTCAGCATCGGATACTGTAATATGTGGTAGCCTCCAAACAATTTTATCAATAATAGCTTGTACATTTTCTCCATCGGTAGTGTTAATAACGGCATTTTTATCGGAAGAACTTCTTAACAATATTAGTTCATGCTTAACATTTATAAGTATCTTTTGAAAATCTTCAGCGAATCCTAGTAATGTCCTTAGTGGAACACAAACATTAAAAGTTCCGTTTGAACCCATCCCGTCCCAGGTAAAATCATCTTCAATACTCCAACCAGCGTTTTTATATTTAATTAACTCATTACCATTGTAAGAGACATAACCTTTCATTGTTGCTGCTATTCCAGGATATCTAGTCGAATCAATAACTTTTCCGCCAATTTCAAGACGAATTTCTTCAAAGAGGTGTCCCACAAAGTTGTTTACAAGTTTAGCAGTGTCTGAAACTCTTCCATCGGACCCTTTTAAAAGTCGTCCTTCCAAATAAATATGACTTGCCCAAGGTAGGGTGTATATATCAGTTTGTTGCACCGGTATTCGAATTTCATCATTATTTTTGAAAGAGCTGGAGTACGGTAAATGGCTATGTCTTTCTATTTTTGTAATAGAGTTATCAAAGTTTAGCGAATCTGTCACGTTTAAAATGCTCATTTTCTAAGTTTTTAACAAGAAGCCCTATGGATGCAAGAAATCTTATATTTTCTTCTGTTAAGCTCTTTTTAGTGTTCCAAAGCTGGTTAAAATTGACAATTTTCTTGGCGTTATATTTAACAACCATAACACGTGTGCTCTGCACAACGTTCTGCAGTATACTGACACAAACATCACAAAGTAGTTATTTATAAAGACTTTCTCAAATGTAATCTAATAGTAATAACTTCTCCTCTAAAGTCAACCAATTCACCATCTTGATCAACCAGTTTTAATTTAATGTTGCTGATAATTTTGGTGGATACAGGCATATAAAGCACATTTTGAGGAATTTCTATAATTTTGAAACCAGCTGGTACTGATGGCGAAAATTCATGTATTGTATGAACAAGCATATTATTGTGATAGGCACCAGTAACGATATTACACTCGATTTTAATCACGTTAATTTTCAGAATATTTACAGGTGTTTGCGATACATGTTTAACGTTGGGCTTTAGCAAAATATTATGAAATCCTAACAATTTTCCAATAGAATTTGTCTTAGTAAAGTCAACTGTATGAGAACATTCGAGCTCGCACTTGAGCGTATTAACATTACCCTTTAGGCTTAGGGTACAATTAAAATTATTGATGGCTTTATTTTTTTCCTGTATGGCCTCTTGTAGATAATCATTTATTGCACTTATTTCATATGATCCAATCGGGATTTCTAGAGTAATATTACCCACATAAAATTTGTTATTGCTATTATCAATGTTGGGTATGGCGTTAAACGTTTCTAAACTGACTAAACCAAGCTCGTATTCACTAGTGTCATCTCTCAAGTAGATGGGCGGGTTATAGGTTGCTTCTAAGATGGAACTATTACCACTCAAGCTAAAGGTATGCATGACGGTTGAAGTAAGACTGAATTGCACGACGGTTGAAGTAAGACTAAATTTATTTCTTGAGTCATCTGTATTTATAGGGTTTTAAATAGAGACCCAAACCGTTTTTGTATGGTCCTAAATATAAACCGCTACCAGTTTTGCTAACCGCAATAGATTCCATTGTTTTGTTGTGCCTCTTTTCTTCTTCTAATCTTTCTTGCGCCGCCTTAGAATCTTTAACAGCTTTAACAATCCCTGATATTCCGCCGCTAAGTGCTCCTACGGCGCTTAAGCCGGCAAAAGTGGTATTAAAAATGGTAGAAATCCGCCGACTACAGGTAAAGGTACTACATCTGCAGGTTTTTCTTTTTCCACCCCATTGAATGCTTTCAGAGCTACTTCAGCAGCAGAGAAAAGATCTTGCGGTTTTTCCACGTACAATGCCTCCCTCGCTTTTTGAAACGCGGTCGCGAAGGGAATCCCCTTGCCTCTACGAGCAGTTTTTTTCTTAATTGATTTTTTCTTAAACTTCTGCATGACCGTACAGCACAAAGTCTTTGACAATACTAAGGATTGAATCAGAATGTTAAGTATATTTATATATGTTACGTTATACTATAACTGTCATCATTTAGTTCCCACCCGTCATTGAGTCAACACGTGTCTAGAGCTACATAAAGATTATTAACAATAATACCGTATTTAAGAAAAACAGTACCGTATTTAAGAAAAACAGTGCCGTATTTAGAAAAACAGTGCCGTATTTAGAAAAACAGTGCCGTATTTTAGAAAAACGGTGCCGTATTTAGAAAAACAGTGCCGTATTTTAGAAAACGGTGCCGTATTTTAAAAAACAGTACCGTATTTTAGAAAAACAGTGCCGTATTTAGAAAAACAGTGCCGTATTTAGAAAAACAGTGCCGTATTTTAGAAAACGGTGCCGTATTTTAAAAACAGTACCGTATTTTAGAAAACAGTGCCGTATTTAGAAAAACAGTGCCGTATTTTAGAAAACGGTGCCGTATTTTAGAAAAACAGTGCCGTATTTAGAAAAACAGTACCGTATTTTAGAAAAACAGTGCCGTATTTAGAAAAACAGTGCCGTATTTTAGAAAACGGTGCCGTATTTTAGAAAAACAGTGCCGTATTTAGAAAAACGGTGCCGTATTTGAAAATAAAGACCGTTATCGCTTAAGCAGAGGGCTCTGGGCTATTTGCTTAAGCAGTGGGTTGCCCCAAAAGTAAATCCTAATTATTAAAAATATTTCTTAACCATGGATTTGAACAAGTTGGACAAGGATGTGAGACGTAAAATAAATGAAGCTACCGATAGTATTCGAAAAAATACCAGCTTTTAAAGAAACAGCAACGTGAGAATGGCGAGCTAGAGTTCGACACGAATGATGATCAGCGCTCAGAAGATAAGCGGAGTTTGCAAGAAGATCCAAACATTCTTCAACTCCTTGATAAACATTCGAGGAGTGTAAAAAAATTATATGATTCAATAAAAGCTGGTCGTTATGAGAATGCTGTTATATTGGAAAATACGTATAAACCTTTGGCAAAAATAATATCCAAATCAATACAAAACACTCAATCTGGTAGACAACCATTTATACCAAAGTCCTTAAAAAGACGTCAAAGCGAAAATTTTACTCATACAGTAATAAAGAAAGCACGAACTCCTCTTAACTTTGCCAGTCCCGTTAAAAAACAAGACGATATAGCTGAACAAGAAAAAGAATATATGGATGATGAGCCGTCGGAAGATGAACAAATGATGGAAGAAGGCGAAACAGAGGAAACTGATTTAAACAGAACTATCTATGAGCACCAACCTGAAGAAAGTTACTTTGATGATGACTTTAGAGTCGACCCACAATTAAATCCTGTTCAGATTGATAGTATTCCGGAAGAATCCTTTCGAGAATATCTAGATCAGTATGATCCGCTACCTAGAAAATATGTGGAAGGTTTTATAAAAGATACGGAAAACGAGTACGATCGAAACTATTTAAAACATGATATGGCTACTGATCATCTAACTTTCGGTGATTCTCGACTTGAATTTAACGGTCCAGATATTTATGTTAAAGGGGAAAAATTTATTGGAACTCCTGGTCTATATGAACTTATATTCAAGACCAATCCGTTAAAAAACAAATTTACATCACTAGACGAGCGAGCATTTGCAAAATTGGTTTTGCTAACGAATGCTAGTAAGAGAAACTTTAATGAAAACGAACAGCATGTTGGCAACAGAGGTGTCAAGTACATGTTAACAATTAAACCGTTACTCGAACGTATAAAAGAGGAGCGAATAAGAAAACAAAAAGAACGCGATAAAGAGTTGCGAATTACAAGAGCACAAAATCCTCAAGGCTATGGTTTACCAATTGATACTCAACATAAAATATTTAACAATAATAAAACTGATTATATTTACTGGGATGATCCAAATGAGCTTGTGGATAGATTAAGATTGTTAATGGCTAGCAAGCAAGTGGGTAATAATAACCATCAAAATGAGATTATGAGTATTATTGAAGAGTTAAAGGAAGCCGATATTATTGAATAAAAAGAGTTGATTTAGTAACATAACATCATTTTCAAGATGACTCTCGACAAGTTCGGACGTAATTTAACTCATCCATATCATTTAGCAAAAAGCTTAAAACAGAAGATGGTGTAAAGGATAAACCCGAAAACAACTTGTATGGCTACATGAATATTATGTTGGTTTGCGAAAAGGGTTTGTCAAAACATCTTTTAATAAATGGCACAAAATTTGATTACTACAGGTTTCCCATTACAAGTGGAATTATTGAATATGTCAATATCGATACACCTGTTAAAACGTATATAAACGCAACAGCATATGAAAAACCAAGCGAGTTGTTACACCAGAAGTTAAATTTAAATGATTATATTTTATTTTTAGGAGATAAAATACGACCACGTATCAAAATATATGCAGAGTTTATAATTAAATATCCTATTTTATAAGGTATTATTCTAAGAATTATTTAGCAATATGGCAACAATGTATTTTTTAATTTAAAAATAATTGCTTTACTGTAAACACTGCTATTTATTTTATAAGGTATTATTCTAAGAATTATTTAGAAATATGACAACAATGTATGTATTTTTTTATTTTATAATAAATGCTTTACCACAAACACTGTTTTTTTATTTAGTTACCACTGTTTTTACCGTTTATTATCTAACTGCAGCTATCTTCGTTATTGTTGACGTATGCTTTGACCTTGAAATTACAAGGGGTACGTTCAGAAACCATCTATTAGGGTAAACTGCTCTCTGATTGGTTAAAAATAACGGCTTAAGAAAAATACGGCTCTCTGATTGGTTAAAAATAATAACGGCTTAAGAAAAATACGGCTCTCTGATTGGTTGTAGTAGGCGTATGTTCAGAAAATATTATTTGGGTAAAATGCAAGGAGTACATTAATACTTCCATAAATAATTCTTAATAGCTCAAGATTCCTAACGTAATTTCCCACGGTCAGTTCCCACACTTAATAGCCTCGCTTGTTTTATTATTTACCCTTCCCCCGCGTCGCCCCCGCCCGATCCCGGTGTTGCCGGGTTAGGTCTAGGACCGTACGTAATGACGTCAGCAAATATTGACAAGTACAGGTCTAGGACCGTACGTAATGACGTCACGTATAATATTGACATTTGCTATTTGGCAGGTGACAAGTGACATTTGACAGGTGACAGGTGACAGGCCGTGGCCACGCCCTGCACAAGAGACGCAGGCGCAGTACCCTAAATATGGAGTTGCGCAAGATTCCTAAATAATTGCTCTGACGTCAGAGATCTTGAGATAATAAGCTCCTCCGGAGGACGGAGGCTAGTCAATCCCCCATCTCTCCCTACTAACGACATTTTATTTGTATATATTTTGGAAACACTTGATTTTTTAAGCACTGTTGATTAAACCATGCATTTTGTACTGCAATGCGTTGTTTTAGTCTGAGCTTGAAGTATAGATTGGACTGTTCGGCGGTACTTGCTTGTTTTAAAGAATCTATTGAGTTGTCCGTTACTTTGTGACAATACATTTTTACGTAGAATGTAATAAAAACACAAATTTTACTTTGTTATTTTGTCACATATTTTATATTGCTTTTTGCGTTACTGCAGTTTCGACATACTATGTCATTTTCAAACGACTTTTTAAAAGTGAATAAATTACAAAAAAGTGCATAAATTTATACCTTATACCCTAAATTTAACATCTGGTTTATCCTTTACAATTGTTAGGTCCTATTTCTATTGTTACAAGTATACTGCTATAATAAACTTTTACAGTTAGTCGAAAATATTAAATAAGTGGGAATTTTTTATGTCTGTTTGCAGATTAAGAAGGTTTACATTACTATTTTTATTGTGTTTATAAATTTCTATGTTCTCTAATATATCTAATTTTTTACTTTTTTGTTCTAAGTGTAAAATTTGTATACTATCTATATTAGGGAAAGGATGACCAGAGTCTAGAAAATGGTTTGCAAAATTTGAATTTCTTTTGCCTAATCTAAATGATGCGTAGTGTTCTTTAAATCTTTTTCGAAGCTTCGGCCTGTTTGTCCTATGTAGCAGCTATTGCACTCTGAACATTCTAGCTTATAAACTCCAGATTTTGTATGTTTATTAGTCTTGTCTTTTACGTTAAAAAGGTGGTTGGATAATTTATGTGATGGTTTAAATGCTATTTTCATATTATTTTTACTTAAAATATTTGCTATTTTGTCAGATATAGGTCCAAAATATGTAAGGGTTGTGTATTTTTTGTCCGAGTTGGATGATTTTATTTTTGGGTATATTTTACTTATTGTATTTAATTTCTGTTTTTTGTTAATTAGGTTATTAATGTGTTTAATTTTGTAGCCGTTATTTATGGCAATCGATCTGATGGTATTTAGTTCTTTGTTTAATTTGTCTTGTTCAAGTGGGATGGCAAAGGCTCGGTGAACCATAGATCTATATGCTGAAAATTTGTGGCTATTTGGGTGATTAGAGTTACTAGGAATGGTTGTATCTGAAAATGTGGGTTTTCTATAAATATCAAATTTTAATTTATTATCAAATTTTGTTATGCTTATATCTAAGAAATTAATACAGTTATTTTCTTCTTTTTCTACTGTAAATTTTATTTTTGGGTGAATGGAATTTAGGTGGTTTAATGTAAGTTGTAACTCTTCATCAGTTCCGGTAAAGCAAACAAGGATATCATCCACGTATCTATACCAAAAATGTATGTGTTTAGCAAAAGGTGTATTTAAAAAATTTTCTTCAAGTTTTGACATAAATATTTCAGCAAGTAACGGGCTAAGGGGTGATCCCATTGCTAGACCATCATTTTGTTTATAAAATTTGTTATTAAACTGAAAGTAACTACCGTTAATACAGAGTTTAAGTAATTCTAAAATTTCTTGATGTTTTACTATGTTAATATTTTTTTCGAAAAGCATTTCATCTATAATATCTATACAATCTTGGTTTGGGATATTCGGAAACATATTTGTGACATCAAATGATATTAACGTGGAGTTATTTAAAAGTGTTTTATTTTTAAGGTGATTGGTTAATTCTATGGAATTTTTACTGAGAATTTTGGCGTAAATTGTAAGACTTCCCTGATAATGTTATTAAGTTTTTCTGCTACTTTTTGTAAAGGAGTGTTTACATAGGAAACAACCGGTCTTATTGGTTCCCCATTTTTATGTATTTTTATTAGGCCGTATAACATTGGGGGGATGGATTTTTATTTATTAAGAAATACTTTTCTTTTTCATTTAAAATGCCATGAATATCTTTAATTGTGTCTTTTAATTGTTTTTGAGTTTTTCGGTGGGGTCGTTTGGTAGTTGAGTAGGTTGTTCTTTTTCTAGGAAGTCGTTTATTTTACTTATGTATTGTTCATTTTTTAAAATTACTATAGAATTGCCTTTATCTGCTTTTGTGATTGAAAGATTATCCGTTTGGATTTTTTCTTTTAATGACTTTAGAATCACTTGCTGCTGTGGAACTGATGGCGAGTTGTTAGGATTTTTAATAAGGTTTTTTATTTTTCTTTGGCGGAGTTTGAATTTTCAGAGTTTTGTAAGGATATTTCTACTTCAGCTACTATAGTTTCTAAATTATTTTTTATTTGTGGATTAAAAGGATTATATTTTGGACCGTTTTTTAGTAAATCTATTTCTTGTTCTGAAAATTGAGTTTCTGATTAGTTAAGAAAAGTATTTCTTAATAAATAAAAATCCATCCCCCCAATGTTATACGGCCTAATAAAAATACATAAAAATGGGGAACCAATAAGACCGGTTGTTTCCTATGTAAACACTCCTTTACAAAAAGTAGCAGAAAAACTTAATAACATTATCAGGGAAGTCTTACAATTTACGCCAAAATTCTCAGTAAAAATTCCATAGAATTAACCAATCACCTTAAAAATAAAACACTTTTAAATAACTCCACGTTAATATCATTTGATGTCACAAATATGTTTCCGAATATCCCAAACCAAGATTGTATAGATATTATAGATGAAATGCTTTTCGAAAAAATATTAACATAGTAAAACATCAAGAAATTTTAGAATTACTTAAACTCTGTATTAACGGTAGTTACTTTCAGTTTAATAACAAATTTTATAAACAAAATGATGGTCTAGCAATGGGATCACCCCTTAGCCCGTTACTTGCTGAAATATTTATGTCAAAACTTGAAGAAAATTTTTTAAATACACCTTTTGCTAAACACATACATTTTTGGTATAGATACGTGGATGATATCCTTGTTTGCTTTACCGGAACTGATGAAGAGTTACAACTTACATTAAACCACCTAAATTCCATTCACCCAAAAATAAAATTTACAGTAGAAAAAGAAGAAAATAACTGTATTAATTTCTTAGATATAAGCATAACAAAATTTGATAATAAATTAAAATTTGATATTTATAGAAAACCCACATTTTCAGATACAACCATTCCTAGTAACTCTAATCACCCAAATAGCCACAAATTTTCAGCATATAGATCTATGGTTCACCGAGCCTTTGCCATCCCACTTGAACAAGACAAATTAAACAAAGAACTAAATACCATCAGATCGATTGCCATAAATAACGGCTACAAAATTAAACACATTAATAACCTAATTAACAAAAAACAGAAATTAAATACAATAAGTAAAATATACCCAAAAATAAAATCATCCAACTCGGACAAAAATACACAACCCTTACATATTTTGGACCTATATCTGACAAAATAGCAAATATTTTAAGTAAAAATAATATGAAAATAGCATTTAAACCATCACATAAATTATCCAACCACCTTTTTAACGTAAAAGACAAGACTAATAAACATAAAAATCTGGAGTTTATAAGCTAGAATGTTCAGAGTGCAATAGCTGCTACATAGGACAAACAGGCCGAAGCTTCGAAAAAAGATTTAAAGAACACTACGCATCATTTAGATTAGGCAAAAGAAATTCAAATTTTGCAAACCATTTTCTAGACTCTGGTCATCCTTTCCCTAATATAGATAGTATACAAATTTTACACTTAGAACAAAAAAGTAAAAAATTAGATATATTAGAGAACATAGAAATTTATAAACACAATAAAAATAGTAATGTAAACCTTCTTAATCTGCAAACAGACATAAAAATTCCCACTTATTTAATATTTTCGACTAACTGTAAAAGTTTATTATAGCAGTATACTTGTAACAATAGAAATAGGACCTAACAATTGTAAAGGATAAACCAGATGTTAAATTTAGGGTATAAGGTATAAATTTATGCACTTTTTGTAATTCATTCACTTTTAAAAAGTCGTTTGAAAATGACATAGTATGTCGAAACTGCAGTAACGCAAAAAGCAATATAAAATATGTGACAAAATAACAAAGTAAAATTTGTGTTTTTATTACATTCTACGTAAAAATGTATTGTCACAAAGTAACGGACAACTCAATAGATTCTATCTTTATTAGTTTTCTGGAGATATGGCCATCCAAATCAGGTATTCAGGTAGTTTTTAAAGTACCGCCATTTTTGGGGGGTAAAGGTATTCACTTTTTGCCAAACAATTCAAAAGTTAGAAGGGGGTCTGACTTTAGACAACACTGTATGTTTGTCGCCCGTTAGCTATACATTTTTGCCGCCCCTAAACCTTACTTCACTATCTCATATGGACATATAAGAATTTTGATGATCAAAAAAAAGTCTTCGCCTTAATACTTAGCCTGCTGGTAAATTAAACACTGATTGACATTGTATTAATGCCGCGGCACTCGCAGACAATTGAAATTTGAAGTCGGGCCCCGCGAACATCGACGCTCTTCGATCGACGTACGATTCCTGTGGCTGCACGTTGGTTAATTTGGCGTTTTCAAGAAAAAAAATATATAATGTTTAAGATATGGATTTTTAGATTAGTAGTAATATCAACTTTTATTTGCAAAAAAATTAAAATCTTCTATGTTGCCCTTTTTGAGAAATACCCGTTAATATATATGTATATTTCTACTTTGCTTTGTTATCTCTTTTGTTCTACCATATCGTCAAAAAAATTTTAAACCGAGATAAGGAATGTCCGAATAAAACTTTATCTCCAGTCAAGAGCATTTTTATTTATTTTTTTTGCTATTAAATTTTCGAATTTATTTAGTAAGTATTTGTTTTGCTTTAGTACCTAGTGCAGTGTTCGTTAATGTTGTGAAGTTGTTTTGTGTACTTAAAATGCCCGCTTAGCTAAAAATCATAAAGTTGCCCGTTCTACGGTTTGTTATACATGTTTCAATAAAGCACCAAGGGCAGTTAATATTAGCGCTCAAACTGAAATTTTAGTGAAACTGCTTTCACCTGATTTCGACTCCAAAAATTGGTGTACGCCAAATGTACTATGTAAAAGCTGTTACATTAAATTAAAAACACAAAAATTACTGAAAATTATCGACTATAACAAACTAAAAATAAGACCAAAACGCGATTCAAAATGCAATTGCCAGATATGTCAAGTGTCCACACTGAGAACCTGCCCAAATCCAAAATCACAAAATCTGTTACCATTTTCATTTGTTATTCAGAAAGAACCCTGTCGGAAGGCCTACAGCTAACGAAAAAACTTTGACAAAATCTATAAAGATTTGTAATAAATGCAACTGTAAACTCCATAGAGGTAAAACTCATAAATGTAATAAAACATCTAAAATAAAAAACACACTTCATTTGGTTGGTGAAGACACTAAACATAATATTGCAACTCAGATCTTGCATGAGGAACAACTCTCCCAAGGGCTCACTTCACTTAGTTTAAAAAAGAAAGAGGTAAAGACATGAAATTAAAAATAATTTATAAAAACGAAGCTTCCACACCGAAAGTACTAAATGTCGATACATTTGATGAAATTAGAGCAAGACTGCAATTTATCTGTAACTGCAATGGAAAAAATTGCTAAGCATATTCGCAATGTAGATAAAAATTTGGTGGAAGGTACGCTGAAAAAAAAGGTTCTAAATAAAACACACTTGCTTGATAATTTCTTTACATTAACAGAATTACCCGCTATCATATGTTCAAAAAATCAACACACACCATTTTTTGTACATTGTAATGATCTTCCAGCTCTCGTTACGTACATTTTAAACGCCAGAAGTCTACAAGATGACTTCCACATTAAAATTGGGATAGATGGGGGTGGAAGCTCGTTAAAAATTTGCATGACTCTACTGCCTCTTAACGGCAATCAAGAAGCAAAGTATAAGTACTCAGGCATAAAAAATTATTCATTATTGGTCTTGGACCAAATTTCATGGAAACATATGAAAATGTAAAAACGCTCTTGGAAGAACTTAATCTGCAGGTAATATGTGGAGTATGTCCCTACACTTTTGCAGCTGATTTGAAGTTGATTATGGTGCTTCTTGGACTCCAAAGCAATGCCTCATCACACCCGTGCCCTTGGTGTAATATAAACGCAAAAGAGCTAAGCAATAAAGGGTCCCCAAGAACCATAAAAAACATTTCAAATCAGTTTAAACTATGGAAAACAGAAGCTAAGGGAGATGCTTCTAAAGCAAAGAGATATGGTAAGTTAACTATTATAATATAATACTTTTACTGTTAAAATTTCATATTAAATTTTTAAACCAAAATTGTTAAATAAGTTATTATTAGGTACTTTATTTTAGAAAATTGCACTAACTTACCTTTAATAATCGGAGACGAAGACACCCCAGTACTAAACTACATATCCCCTCCAGAACTTCATATTCTTTTGGGAATTACGCAAAAGATATTTGATAGCTTTAAATGTGAATATCCTGAGGTGGCGGAAAAATGGATTCAAAAATTGTCCCTTGGAGCTGATCAACATGGGAAGTTTAATGGAAATAGCGCCAGAAAACTTCTAAAGAAAGTAGATGTTTTGGAGTCGCTTTCAGCAGGTAAAATTAGGAAAATATATTTTCATAACAGATGAAAGAACTTGAAACATTGAATTAAAAAATATTAATATAATCTATATATTTGAATAAATAAAAATTTTACTTTTAGGAAATAAATACGTGCCGGTGTTTTATGCATTTAACAAGGTGGTTAACGCATGTTTTGGATACACCCTCAACAATAATTATAAAATATATATTAACGAGTTTAGTTTAGAATTGAAAAAAATTAATATTCATCCAACACCCAAAATTCACGCTCTACAACAGCACGTACCAGAATTTATTGAGCAATATAAGCGACCACTGGGTTTCTTTTCCGAGCAGGCCTCGGAACAAGTACATTATTCTTTTAAAATATTTGAAAAAAACTTTAGAATAAACGTAAATGATTTCGAAAATTACAAAAGAAAATACTTAGATGTCTTTCCTCATACAATTCACAACATTTATAATAATATTATAATTATTTTGTAAAATTATGTTTTTCAGGAATTAAATTTTAGTTTATCTTTTAAGGAGTTTGTATTTTTGTTAAAGATTGTTTAATTTATACAAATAATTTTTATTTAGGTTTGTTTTATCGCCATTGTGATAAAGAATAATTTTATTTAATGTTTTCGTTTCTGTTATGTTGGTAAATAAATTATTATCAATAACACAGTACAGGCAAGTTTTTAATTCTTCAAAAAGTTCCAAACAAATTATTTTGCAAATAAAAACCTTTGCATCCGAAGGTTAAAACTCCGTAATTATTTTGTATATTAAAAAATACTTTTTCCACATATTTCAAAAAGGGCAACATAGAAGATTTTAATTTTTTTGCAAATAAAAGTTGATATTAATACTAATCTAAAATTCCATATCTTAAACATTATATATTTTTTCTTGAAAACGCCAAATTAACCAACGTGGCTGGGAATGTTTGTTCGGGGAAATTATCCGACCAAAATAACCAGCAGGTTTACGCAATCCTTTGACGCCAAAAAACCGACAAGCTCTGAATCACCCCGAAATAATTCGCCAAGCCCTTTAAACGACGTGAATTCCCTCCACGTCTACGTCCGCGCTATGTAGGGCTATGTGGCGCGCTATTCGGCGCGGCTAATTTTTGCAAGATCTAAAATATTTTTAACAATGCAGCGTTGCCGCTTATACCAAAAAGTGGTATCAACTTTGATATTTTAAATGTAATACCCTGTATATTTTGGTATTTTGGATCCGCCACTGCTTTCTAAATATTTCTGCCTAATATTATCCTATACCTATCTCTAATGTGTTTTGAATAAATGATTATTTTTCATATTTTTTGTTCAAAACATGTCTCTAAATAAAAAGCTTTTACTACCCTATCTGCATTCTAAGACTTTTGGAATTTGGGGTGGAGTGACTTAATGTCCTCTACATTGATTTTGTATGGAGAAATTTGTTTTAAATTATAGAGGGTGGCTGAAAATTCGTGATTTTCCTGTAGATATAAAAATGTTAAAAAGTCAATTTTTTAAATGGAACACCTTGTATATATTCAAATAATCTGAAGAATAATAAAAAGCCTTTTTAAATTATATATCATATACCTAATGCTATGGTTCTGCAGATTAAAGCAAGTTTCTTTAAAAACCAAAATTTACCCTAATAAGTTTTTATCAAAGATAGCCATAAAATGTCATGACACACCAACTGTCAAACAATCCTATTGCTATTTTTAATCATGACATTTTATGGCTATCTTTAATAAATATTTATTATGGTTAATTTTGGTTTTTAAAGGAACTTCCTTTTATCTCTGGAACCACAGCATTTAGGTATAGGAACATGATATATCATTTGAAAAGGCTTTTTCCTTTAGATTCTTTGATAATATTTAGGGTGTTCCATTAAAAAAACGACTTTTTACCATTTTTATATCCGGGGTAAAATCACGAATTTTAAGCCACCCTGTATAATTCAAAACAAATTTCTCCATACTAAATCAATATAAAGATCATTAAGATGCTACACCCTAAATTTCAAGTGTCTACGAATGCAGACAGAGTAATAAAAGCTTTTATTTAGAGACATGTTTTGAACGAAATATATGAAAAATAATTAAATATACACGTTGTTCTATGCTTTATTTGTTTTTGGGAGATTACGTTTAAACAGGGTGTTGCATTTAAAATTTCAAAGTTGATGCAACTTTTTGGTATAAGCGGCAACGCTTTATAGTTAAAAATATTTAAGATCGTTAGATTACAAGCCATTACCTATGTTGTCAAATTTTTTAAAAATCCAATGTTCTATCTTCCGTAAACGTCCAAGATACCACATATTAGACATTTAAAGCCAAAAATTTTTCAGAATCTGCTAAGAAAAGATAAAAGTTTTAAAATTTTAAACCTGAATAATAGTTAATTTTTAATTTTTAATTTTTTATTCAATTTAGCTTGACGTCGATTTTTGGTTCTCCAATTACTTATTTTATTTTTTTGGTTTTTGGTATTTTTAATTTATTTTCTGGTGTGTACCCAAAAAACTACCATTAATTAAAGAAAGACCACCCACACGGTGGTCCGTTGATTTAAAACGAATATATGAAAATTGGATGAACGTTGCACAGAATAGAGACAAATGGAAGTCATTACGAGAGGCTTACGTCCAGCAGTGGACAAATGTGTAGCTGTTTGATGTTAATGATGATACATCGATTTCATTCTCTACGGAGGAACATTTTCATTAGCCATGTTTAACAAGAAGATTGAAGGACGTACTCCGCAAACAAGT
The DNA here is from genome assembly GCA_014170235.1 of Listronotus bonariensis. NCBI lineage: Eukaryota > Metazoa > Arthropoda > Insecta > Coleoptera > Curculionidae > Listronotus > Listronotus bonariensis. The sequence goes on along the minus strand of JACEGR010000386.1, from coordinate 213,573 downwards.
ACCAGAGTATACCAGGCGATCCTTGATAGGGTCATTTGGTCAGTGACACACCGACACACCTATAATTCTTTCGCTATGGGAAACTTCCCTTAATACAGAATCGACCTAATTTACTTAGCAGCATTTTAAATTGATCCTATGTGTTTATATAGCAATGCAAGTTGCATTAAAAATAGAATCGCGTTTTAGAAATTTTTAAAAAATATCATATATTATCAAAACGTCGACCACCGACCAACTATTGTATTGCTTCTCCATAGCACTCGGTGGCTAACGGAGAGCATTTATGAAAAATTGCTTATACCGCTTGGTAAAAAATAGGGCTGCAAAACAAGTGGATTAGACAAAAAAAACTATTTGTATTATTACCAAATATACGCACAGGTATTTGAAATAAATATTTGCATAAACATTTTTTCATTTTAAATTTATTTGTATTGTGTTTTGCATTAACAGTGGGTTCAATTGTGCAGGAAATATTATATAAAAGTACTACAAAAAGTTAAAACTTTAACTTGATTAGGGTTGTCCATAAATATTTATGTTAACTACCGTTTGGAGTAAAAATATATGTTCTTACCTGATGGCATTATTAGTAAGGTACTCACAAAATTTGCTCCACTAGAAAAAACATTTACCGGCCGCGACTGCTAAACATGTAAAAAGAGGCTTTGTCTTCTTTTAGCCTGTCACCAAGTAAATAGTTTTAATAAAATGGTAAGCTTTTAGTTAAAAAAATTATGGGAGGTTTCGGGAAGATTTCTTCCTTTTTCAGACATTGAAAGCTTTAAAAAGTAAATATTTTAATGTCCAAAATTGTTTTGGTTTCCTATTTTAGTAGTGAAACAAAAACAGCTTTGATGGTAACACTCTATGCCCTCACGTAGTTTTAATTTAACTACAAAAACTTTCCGACCCTCGTGCTAATTTTAATAATTTTTATTTTGAGCAACATCAAAAAGATGGTAAAAAGTTAGCCTATAATTTTCTATGAAGGCAACACACCGAAATACCGAGCAAAAAACCGCAACAGCTCAAGTTAATGAGGAAAGAATTATTCAAAAGTTAGAAAAAAGGCTATTTAAAATATGGAAGAAAAGTGGTTTATATAGCGTGTGTCTGCCTCAGGCTTTTAGATGTTAAGTAAATGTACAGTACGACACAAAATTTAATAAACCAAAACAAAATAAGTTTTTTTTTGAAAAATCGATCTGTGAATAGTATTTTCTATAAATTAGACAAAGAAACAGACACAGACCTAGTGTCTTTATTTGGGTGTATTCGAGTTGCTAGACGGCGATAAGATAATAATAAAATTTTGAATTTGAGATTGTTGAGCTGCTAGACATAGATAAATGAGTTGCTTAAAAAAGATTGTTGAGTTCCTAGATGGTAATAAACACAACACCACATGCATTAAAATATCTTGTAAAACGAATGCTTTATACATGTTTTTTCTGTTTTGCTTTATTTTGTATTAAAATCTACATATTTTATTAAATAACGTACATTAGTCTTGGATTTATTATGAATTAAAAAAAAAGGATTTGCTTACTAGAACTAACCATTTTCCCTAAAACTGTTTTAATTACCCCGTCGGGCGCCGTACCTACCTGCTTTATGCCGCGGTGTAGAAATTTCTTCTAACATAATTTGACCTTCAATTACCCCAGGTACAAACACAATTTTGTGTCGAAAGTTCGCCCGCCGATTTTTACCTGACGTATTTGAAAAATTTGGTATGAATTCTTGCGATACTATTAAGTAAAATTTAGAGTTATGGCACCTTGTCTACTTCATTTAAAAAAAAAACCTTAGGCTTTGGACTGACTATTCTTATAATTTAAAATAAAAATTTAGAAAAACAAATCTCCTTCAGCTTGGTGATATCACCGTACAAATACTTCATAGTAAAGTAACTCCGCTAACAGTGCGAACACACCTGAGGATATCTAGCAACGGTTGTCCATTGCATCTCGTATCTGCTGCAGACCGACGAGATTTATTTAAGCGGCGTAAACGGTCGGCGCTTACCGGCACCGGCCTTAAATATAAAAAAAAACAGCTGTACACATCATAAATTCGAAGGCAATGTCGGCAGCGCTTTGATTTGAACAAGAACAATTGCAGTATTTGTACAGTGGTGCTATTTAAGGATTATGTATTTTGTTTATAACTTTTTATTTGGCGGCATGAGAATATATATAACTGTTTTGTGACCACCGCCACCAGTGCGCTGGCTACTGCCAGTGCAAAATCAGTGTTGGCAAATAGTCATAACGTAGTTTTAATATGGGTGGTTCAAATTATTTACTACTGTTTTATTAAGTTTTCTAGCAGGTATTATGATTTTTTTAAGATAACGTCAGTGGTGGCACTATCACGTTGTCTAAAAGGTGCTGTGAAATGCAAAACTGCATGTTTCAGTGCTTGGATAACGTTGACGGAACAAAGTAAAAATTGGGTTAAACATCTAATAACCCGGCACTCACGGTACACTGGTATTTAGGTATAAGCCTTCGTAAGATGTAATAAAGATTTAAAAAAAAAAAAGAAAAATTATTAATATAGTAGCAACCTAATGCTACACATAAGCATCCCAATACGATCCAATTAGAAAGTACCCTTAGATCTTAAAATAGAGCCGGGATAACCATAGAAATATAGGGTGGGGAGAAAGCCTAATCCTTTTTGTTAATGTGGCACAAAATAGCATTCGCGCATGGTAGAATGACGTAAGCGCATATTGTATTTTTTAATATTGATTTAAATGTAAAGGTGAGCCATTTGGTGCAGTCGACAAAACAAGTTAATAATACTCCTAAAATGTGGGAGGTAACTTAAAAAAAAGAGAATCTTTTTCGACCGCTTTCGCTAAAACATAGTAATTATGTAAAATATTTTTAATAAATGTTGAGTCATCTCGCGCTTTTTAATAATAAGCATGCAATGTAGGTTACTTCTTTAAAATAAGAGGTCCTTTGCCGAACGCATTCATTTAAACAAGCTAATTATCCAAATGTTCGATTAAAGTGACCACCACGAAACATCAATTGCGCATGACTTGTATCGCCGTTCGGGTCCGTTGTTCATACATTTTTAAATCCATTTTTTGGTCATTTGCAACCGCGCATCTTATATGTAATATTCCTCTCCCCCTTAGAACCTCTTTGGGGATAACCCATGCACTGAAGCAGCTCGGCTTATTGTGCGCCCTGTCTTTTACGTCTGGGTGATGTCAGCCTACAGCTTCACGTAGGTTCCGAACCCCGGTCCTATTCGCGACGACCTTAGATCAAGTTCCCACCCAGGGTATATCCGACCCTTCCAACTGGATAAGGTCCGCATGTCTACGGTTTCGCAGGACACGGCAAAGCATGTTCCGGCGCCTTAGTTCTTGCTGGCTATTAGTATCGATTAGGGATTCGCGATGTTCATCGATGGTAACAAAACATCAATTATAGGCTAATCGATGGTCGATGTTTTGCCATCGATGGTCGAGTACCGAAAACATAAATATTGACATCGATGTTTTGTTCTAACATCGGTATACATATTTGCAAACAATTTAAGAGTTAATATTTGATGATTTAGTAAATATGTCTTATTTGTCTCTCTATAATACTTATTTAAAATTGGGTATATGCGTGGAATTTTTACCAATTTAAAAATTTCTACAAAGCTATTACATAAAATTAATAAATCCTTAGGGTTGAAAAAATACTGAATTAACTTGATGTTTGCCAAAAGTAATAGCAAAAGATAAAACATTAAAACATTAAAAAAATGGACAAAACATTTAATGAATATTGTTGTGCTAAGGCTGGTTTTTTTTATAACGTGTTTTTGCTATTTGTCGCATTTGCACCTTGTCCGTCTGTTGTTGACCTAACAACTTAATTTCTGACCTTTGCCGCAGCAAGATTCTAACCCACCTCACGTCGGTTGTGACCCCAACAAACCAGCGATTTAACACACCAGGCCATTACCCGACCATCCCACTTAGTTTCGTAAACTTTCGTGAAATGTTCAAATTAAAAAAATCTAAATAAAATCCCTGTAGTTTATTTTTTTAAGTGACATTTAGTTATTAAATATCTTGTAAACGCCACGAAATAAGTTGTTTTTCCTAATAATTTTCCAATTACCCTCGCTAGATAGGCAGTTTTCCTGACGAGGATCATCCGGTCCGGTCTGAAACAAAGGAAACGGAAGCGGCGGCGCGTCTATATTCTCTGGAAACACGAGCCAACTTAGTTATAGTTCTTCAAAGCGCACGGGATAATATCATTGTAAAATCTTTACTACAGAGACGGGGTGACAAAATAAATACACCACCGATAGTTTAGGGGAAAATTTAATTCACTGTTTTTCAGTTATTAGTAAATTTAACGTATTTAAAATCATTAATTTAGAAAAAAATAAGTACACAAATGATTTTTTTATTTGTTATTTACAAATATTCTTTAAACAACAGTCGATGCTCTTAAGGTTAAGTTTTTTGTCAAGTGACATTTATTTAGGATGGTATATTAAAAATCATTAAAATAATTACTAAAATGGCAAGCTTGTTCCAAAAAATATCTCGTGTTATACTCTTCTTGCATGAAAGAAAAATTGCAGCAATTTAAAAAACAGAAAAGTGCGCGTAAGCAGATCGAAAAATTGCAGCAAGAAGTATTTCAAACTGTAAAAACAGCTCAAGCAGTTTACACTTGAAAACGGACAAAGATAGGACTGCCCGAAACATTATGTGAATAATTAAAAATAAAGACAATGGAAGTCCCAAATTCTTTAAGTATCACAACTGAATCGTTGTCTACCCCATTCAGACTGTCTAAGGAATCTCTACCAGATGAATTAACATAACTAGGGAATTTTAAACAAAACGGATACAGAAATAGAATAATAAAAATAGAAACAAGACAAAAACACTGAATTAAATAAAAATTCAACATTTCTAAACATTTATTACTACTCCCTATATTAAAGGAAAATATACAAGTGTACATAGGTAGTTTATTCGTTTATACTAAAACATGATTGGAATCACAGAGCACCAAAAAACGGCCCACAGACTATGCAGCTTGTTGTACGACACGAATAGATGTGTGGGCATAAGTCTATGCATCTTGTTCACCGATTGTCTGTAATACTGTCTATACCACCTTACATAGTCTATGAGGCGTTTCAGAAGTATTTTTAGCAATATTAGAGCAGACAAAACTATAAGAAATAACGACAAATTTTTGTAAACGGGGTAAATTATACGTTAAATAAACAAAAAGACCACTCAAAAGTAAAATTGGAGAATACAAAAATGGATACTGAACAGTGGCGGCTCTTCAGAGGAGGCACAGAGGCTTAGCCTTTCCATAAATTTAACCATAAATGCCGCAATACACAATTTTTGTTTGCATTTATTTTGCTTTAAATAGGTGCAGTACCTTAAAAAATTACCGGCCTTTTCTGACTGTATATAGTTTTTATGACTTTAGCCTCCCCTGTTCTCCAATGCACGAGCCGGCACTGATACGGAACAAGGTGAAACATCGGGGTCAAAACAAGGTCAAAAGGTAAACTTTTTAATAAAGAAGCCCACTAAGAGAAAAGAAAATACAAAAAGACCGTAGTAATTTTAAACATTCAGATTAATTAATATATATATATATATATATATATATATATATATATATATATATATATATATATATATATATATATATATATATATATATATATATATACCATTAATAAATTTTAGTATTTCATCTTTCGAGAAAATTTTGGCCTTCTTAGGTCTAAATCCACATTTTGCTTCTTCATAAATGATGTAATTTTAAAATATTTGCTTAAATCCATTTAAGCAAATATTTTAAAATTACATCATTTATGAAGAAGCAAAATGTGGATTTAGACCTAAGAAGGCCAAAATTTTCTCGAAAGATGAAATACTAAAATTTATTAATGGTGCTCCAAATGATATCTATCTAGCGATGAAGGTAGCAACAATTTTCGGACTAGCTGGTGCGTGTAGTCGAGAAGAATTGATGAAAATTTGCATTGTTGATATTGACGATAAGGGTAATCTTTTTATTGTTAATATTCCAGACTCCAAAAACCATTCTAGCCGAAGTTTTGTCATTTCCGAGGAAATTAAAAATGAAAAATATCTAGCTTTGTATAGAAAGTATTTCAGTTTACGAAAGCCCGAAATACCACACAGAAGATTTTTTGTTAACTACAAAAAATTGGTTTGTACTGTCCAGTGCATAGGAATAAATTCTTTTGGCAAGATGCCCTCTGAAATAGCTGCCTATTTACGTCTTCCAAACCCAGAACTTTACACGGGACATAGCTTTCGCCGTTCTTCAGCTACAATATTAGCTAATTCTGGTGAAGGCGTAACGAATATTAAAAGACGGAGGTTGGAAGTCATCATCTGTTGCAGAAAGCTACCTAGAAAGCTGTACAAGTTTCAAGACGGATTTATCAAACAAAATATTTTCCCAAAATTCATTTACCTTTGAACACAGCAAAACGCACTTAAGGCCCATTGTACCGTCTTCTAGCAAGCAACAATGTGTCTCTGTTACCTGTAACGACGACCGATTTTGTTATAAGTTATACAAAAGGGAAATGCGTATTCTGTGCGAGTTACATGCTATACTTTTTCTACGACTACCGATATATATATTTTTGTTCCCCATGCACGTCATTAAACTTAGTATTGTGAAATTTTAAGTATAAAAATGATTTAAAAATCAAGTAAATTTGTTTTACAATCTTTTAAATACTATATTTTTAGATACGCCCCTGGATTGTTCACAATTACACCGGCCGGCCAGTGTCTGCAAAACCTAATTACGGTCCTTCGTGTGGTAAACAAGTCACGTGACACAAATGATCCAGATACAAAGGTCCGACTGTTTCCTCCAGTCGTTACACCCGTTATTCTATAATAAAGTTTCTTTTGTATCTTTGTATGTAATACTCTCTATCTGATATTACCTTCTTAATAAACACATATTACAAATAAACGCAAAAACTTTGTACTTCCTATATTATTTTAAATTCTACAACTAGTAGAGAAATAAAAAATACATTTATAGTTAAAATTGTTTCTTGGATTTAGTTAGTTTTTTATTTTATCGACCATTCGTCTATTTTTTTTTTTGCTATGTAGGTACGTTCACCGATTACTCTATCAAATGTGGACCGACCCGACCTTTAAAAGCAAAGTAAGTATACCTATATTCTAGTTTATATTTGCAAATTAAAAACAGTATACATAAAATAAAAGTACACAGATAGACAATAAATTTGAAAGCTTTCTGGTTTTTGGTTAAAATCGCACATTCAACGAAAAAATAAATACACGAGATATCCTCCCAACACCCCCTCCTCCCAACTTAAGCTTTACGTGATTAATGGACGACCCTTTAGAATCTGTTAGTAAAATCCTGGGGAAATTAAGAGGAAAACCTCAAATTTTAAGGGCACGTAAACGTATTTCTTATGCTGCGTCAGACTTGCAACAATTCGTCGCGCCTAATAGCGCGCCACATAGCCCCACATAGCGCGGACGTAGACGGAATTTACGTCGTTCCAAGGGCTTGGGGATCGATTCCGCGGTGATTCAGAGCTGGTCGTTTTTTGCATCAGAGGTTTGGACGGATGTTTGGCGAATTGTTGCAAGCCTGGACGCAGCTTTCTAAAATAAATTAGATATTTGCGTCTTGTTAATAAAGATAAATAGATACAATAATAATAAAATTAAAAGAGCAAAATATAAAATTCAATAAAAATAAACCGACTTCATAAAAAAGCTTATTAAAAAGCCTAAAATAATAATATACATATAATAAGAAGAAAGTTAGTTGACTACATAAATAATAATAACTAAATAAACAAAAACCTTTTATACTTTAATAGGATAATATTTTTTTAACGGACTATTAGTATTTATTTTTCTTAGCTATTTATTGAGTTTCTTATATTTCTTCTTCGGTTTATTTTTTATTGTTTATTACTCTGTTTGATAACGGTAAAAATTTATTAAATTATAGGTTATTTTACTAACACTACGTTTGTAACCGCAGAACGGTTTGGAACTATTTTGTTTCTCATTAGTACGGTGTGGGGGATAGCATAAGCGGTCTGCGGTTGGTGATACCAATTAGCACTGAAAGAAGTACCTTCGGCTAGTGTCAAAATCTGCACCTCCAAATCGGACAGTGTTCGACAGATGAGACCTTGCAGTGCAGGGAAATTACAGGCAATAAGGAGTTCTTTCCTCTTTCATTTTTGTTTAATCCACTTTTTCTACTTTTTATTTTCTGCGGCACTGCTTACGCATGGGAAACATTATGTATATAGTATAAAAATGAGCACATATCTCCATGAGCACTTATTTCGAGTATACACCCATAGTTTACGGCCATTTGCCCCTATTGTTTACCCAGACTATGTGCTTTCTTTTGCAGAAAAGTGGCTAAAGAAAAACGGAAATATTTTGCCCGTAAGTTACTAGCATGGCTTAGTTCCTATAAGAATAGGAAGTGTTTATAAATTTTTGGTCTTTATTGTGTTGCGATTTAGGATTTTCCGACTTTATATGCGATAGGTGCGATTTTTTGGTTTCGTTCTGTTTGTTTCGTGTACTAAAATCCTTATTTTTCTAGGCAATAATTTAAAAACAACTTAACAACAAATAAAAAAATTTTTTTAAGGAAAACATAATAAAATTCTTTATTTTGCAATGCATGTTAAAAAACCCAAAACTGAAACAAAAATTTAAGAAATGAATTAAAATCGTTATAAACAATTTACTATTTTTAAAAATAAATTAAGTTTTTGAAGCAAAGCATTTTATGTAAGATTGTAGCATTTTTTTACAAAAACAACTGTTTAAAGTTTGAAACCAATTGTTTTAATAAACTATGGGTAAAATTTAACTTAGGCAGAGTTTAGATAATTCTTATTTACGTCTTTTTTGCAGACAAAAGTTTAAAAAGGTTCTTTATAAACGTGAACTACACCTGCAGTTAAATTGTTTTAAACAATGGTCCTTTAATCATAACCATATAGCTTGTTAAATTGAAACAATCTAACGCAATTTACCTTAGTAAAAAAATGCTTGTTTTTTATTAAAAATGTTTTTACAAAATTTAGGTTTAGGGGATTTTTTAGATTAAGATGGTCCTGTTTTTATGCACGTAGGTATGTATGTATGTTACATGAAGGGTGGAGAATACATCAGCTCGTAAAGGAAACAAATAGACCCTTTATGTACTTGAACCAGACCGAAAGGTATGTTGATCTTTTGTACCCCCTTATCTGCCAAATTACTTTAACAGGATAGGTAGATAAATGCTGCATTAGGTAGACTTTGACACTAATGCACGTGCTTGCAGGCATTAGCTCTAATCAGTGGGTAGTAACACGGCAATTTTATCTAAACCTTTTGTCTAATGAATCAAGTTATTTATAATACTTGGTGCACGGACAGTAGCCAGTGACCTATGCATACTAACTTTGAAATGGAAAAAATAGTTTCTTCATTAATCAATATGAATTCTGCCGATAAAGGTAAATAGTGCTGACCATTCGACCTCTTTGTAATTGTCAAATCAAAAATCTGATTTTCAATTTAGTTAAATCGTTTCATGTAAAAGTTATTTTTCTTTTAAATAAACTGATAAAAAAAAAGAAATTTAATTTAATAACATCTCCGTTATTTTTTTTTCAATCTGTTATAAAAACCGTTTCGGCTAACGTATGACAAATAATATTTTCATTTCCAATTTTCAATAAAATCTTGGGCTCCAAATTGGCCGTTTTTTTCCAATAAACTTTCGATGAAAACATAAAAGAAAAACGTCTATTATTACATCACACTCCCCGAGGACAAGGGCTCAGTGTGGATCCTGCGGAGCGTGTCTGCGGGAGGAGACCTGGCTGCAGGAAACGACAGAGGGATGATATTGCCTGTGGCGACCGGTTTCATTCTCTTGCTACGATGTTTGGCCTCCGGTCTATTGTGACTCAAAATAGGGGTGCGTTTAGTGCGTACGATAACCCGAAATTTATTCTCTTTTGGTATTTAATAGAGGGAAAGGTATAAGCCTTGCTATATGGTCTGAACATCCTGGTTTAAAAGGGATTGCCAGAAACAAGAATCGGAAAAAATAAACTGCTTTGGAAGAGGACTTAAACTTAATTGTCGAGATATTTTTTCTTTTGATAGAAACAGATTTAAATTTAATTTAAAATACCAAAAGGAAAAAGAAGAAAAAAACATTGATTTTTAAATTATAAGTGAAAAAATGATTTTTAGGTGGGTACCTTGGTTGTTTTACATTTTAATTAATACTTTGCGAAGCTGTTATTAGAAATACTCAGAGCTGTGAGAATGGTCACGAAAATGTATTTAAAAACTTTTTTCCCGTATTTTATTCACTAAAGTAACCAATTTGAAATAAAAATACTTTGTAAATCATAACGTGCCGGGATAGAAAAATTTATTTTATAATTTTTTTTATTTATCTGCTGTACCTATTAGGGAGCTATATTTACTTACGATTTTGAAAAAGTAAATCTTTAGATTTAACATATTTTAAGGGCACATGGAATCAAGCATATTCTCTAAGAATTTAAAATTATTCCGTCAAATAGTTTTGGAGGAAGGTGCGTATTTGTATTTTTTTATCTAAGTGTATAGGTTTCTTAAAAATTTAAACGCTTTTTCTCAAAACAGTGTTTTCAAAGATGGTTTCCCAAAAACTACTAAATCGATTGCTCTCAAATTTTGTCACACGTTTTTCTGTTTGCAAAAAATATTTTTGTTTTAAATAAATAATTTAAGGTTTAAATTTGGGACCCGAAATCGATTTATGTGTTTGAGAAGTCGCCATTTTGACATTTTTTTAAATTTCTTCGATCAATTTATAGATTATTTATTTTTAAAACTGAATACGTTTAGTTTTTTAATTTTTAATATTAAATTAAAAACCAGGCCAGAAACATAGTGGTCACCGTCAAAACGTATTTTTTAAAGAAGCACCCGGACGACTACAGAGGCTTTCAAAATAATTTTTCTTGTTAATTAGGTATGTCAGAATATTGTTCAAAATTTACAGAATAAATGTACAAAATTTCAAATTGATAAAGTAAAAGAGCTTTTCAGAATAAAATCTTAAAAAATGGGCTTTTTTGGTCTTTTAACTGGATATAACCTTTTAAGGCATTTCTATACGTCTTTATTTGATGGTAGTAACGTCAGAAAACAAGAATTTTAGGTTGGCTGATTTTTTGATATGTTGTTGTCGTTTACACACCTTCCTCTAGGTCACCATAGTCATATATTATATTATCGTTCCAAGTTTTATCAAAATATACTGAACGGTTCAGTAGTTAGAAGGCGGATTACTGTATATTTAGCAATGATAAAAGTGTCTGGCAATAAAAAATATGTTTGTTAAACCTATCTAAAAACAAAATTAAAATTAGGTTTTTTAAAATGTTTTTAAAACCTTAGATTATTACCTGTACATGTTGGATACGAACTAATAAAAGTAACCACTACGGCACGCCAGACAGCCCAGGGTCAATTCAGATGAGGAAGGAGAACAAACATATCAAAAAATCATATTACCGTTGGTCGGTTCCATCCATTATAGAAATAAATACGTGTTTTAGCAAATGTTATGCAGTGTATTTGTAACGTGATTATTTTGTATTATTTTCATTGTTCCATCCCCTATCACTTTAGGGTTAAAATGCTAAATACCAAAAATAACATTTAGCAGAGTCGAAACGGGAAGGGTGAGCATCAAACATCCGAACCCTGCCCAATTTAGATTTTTGCAGGACGTTAAATGTCAATGCAGGGGTGCAAAGACAAAAAGGGTTGTTTGAAATTGGATACTCGAGGGTGGTAGTTCTTATGGGGAAATAAATTAATATAGATGGATATGGGTTTTTTAAATAATGCTTGTTTAAAATAGAATAATTAATTTTGTTGCAAAAATAGTGGAGGCTGCCGGGAAGTGTTTGCATTCGCTTTAAACTTCTAGTTCTTTATTAATTGCAACTGGAAATTGAAGTAAAATATTTTAAGAAGCAAGCCCTTGCATTTCAATTACTTTTTATAAGAGAGTCTTTAAAACGTCACAAAAGAAATACCATGTTTTAGTCATACGACTATGCGGAGAAACGTTTCTTTGAATAAAATAAAATTTACTGAAAAGTGAAAGGAGATAAGAAAATAATTTTCGTTTGTAATTTTATTAAAATATTTTAAATGGTATTACAGTTAACTTAACCATCTAGTACCTCAAAAGTTAAGGCATTTAAGACATAGGTTTTTAGAAACTTTTATTTTTAATCACCTAAGGATTTCCCAATTGGCTTGTTTCTTCGTAGAACGCGGTGTAGGGCATTTATAAAAATTCTTTCGGTAAAAGAAGGTGTGCAAAACAAGTGGATTAGACAAATAAGAACTAATTGGCCTATTATAGTAGAAATATTACCCCAGCGGAAACATTTTTCTTTGTCTAATTTAACCAAACCACACGAAACAAAAAAATTACCAGGAAAAAGTGCCGTCGTACCTTGACACATTTAAAATAATTTTACTTTTTAAGTGACAGACTTTTTGTCAAAATAAATCGAAATTTCTATTTGGCTAAAAAATATTATAATTAATGTTGTGACATACTTTAAAACTAATAAAAGCTCTTATAAAGCAATAAAACAAGCACTCGAAGCCTTAAAAATTATTATTATAATCACATCAGTGGACTATGGTTTCTGCCACCCAATTTTGTGACCAAAATTCATTTTTTCAAATAGAAAAAAATTTTGTTGTTTGTTTACGTGGAAAGCAGATACATCATTGTTTAGATTGTTGTCTCTCCCGTGGCCTAGTGGACAGAGCTTTGATCTTTGAAGCCAGAGGTCGGCGGTTCGATTCCCAGCGGGGGAGACATATTTAGGTAGTAGTTATTTAAAAATAACGTCCGTGGTGGCACTACCGCGTTGTCTTAAAGGTGCTGTGAAATGCAACTGCATGTTTTAGTGCTTGGACAACGTTGATGGAACAGGGGAAACGATGGGTTAAACATCTAATAACCCGACACCCACGGTACTCTGGTATTTGGGCATAGACCTTCGTGGGATGTCAAAAAGATAAAAAAAAGATACATAGTGTGTTTTATTCTTGATTTGTTCTTTTTTCTTGGGATACAGGAAGCTAAATTTAGTACCTCTCACATATTAATCAGTAGCTGTAAATAAATCGTAAAGTGACGCCAAAAGTTGTTAGTGTGGTGCTAATCTGTTTAATCATATTTTTAAAGAAAATATATTTTTTTATTAACTACTAAGTATGTTTTTTAAAAAATATATATTTGATAGACTTACCTAATTCTGTAAGTTTCAAATAAAATTAGTTTTCTTATTGGCTCATTTACTTATAATTTTTAAAAATATTTAATTTCTGGAAGGTTGAGAAAAAAAGGCTGTTTAAGGCGGCAATATATTTCACATTCTTTTATTAGCTCTTTATTTGTGATCATTATTTTACATTCTTTACTTGCGATTATTCGCTACCCTGGAAAAAATATATATTTTTACAGATATGTACTATTTTAATAAAAAACACCTTTTAGAATTGTGGTTGTAGGAAGATGATAAAAACGAAAAGTTTTTAAAAATATTTAATTACCTAAATTAAAAGTTCGAAATAAACAATAACTCATCTAATGAACCAGATATCTAACAAAAATTTGTCGCCTCTGCCCCAATTTTGTAGAAATATGGTGCCAAGCAGCACAAAACAAGGGTTATGTTCAAAATAAAAATTCTACTTGGTTGGAAAAACACATTGTTATTGTATTGGATTTATCTACACCGTCAACATCTCCTGGTGGAACCAGGTTATCATTTTATGAAAAATCGGAAATCAACGCAATTGTCTAATAAGACACATCATTAGTAATAAAAGCTGCGGCTATAGCGGCCTGCCGACACGATTTAGCATCACTTTGAAAAGAAGTGGATGAAAGTCTTTACCAGCTAGCAAAAATAATAAAAATGCTAAGCTTCCTAGAAAAAAAAACTTAAAATACCCTGTCAAAGAAGCGTTCGAGCTTATTTTAGATTTAGAATCAAATTTAAACAAGCAGCAATATCATAATATTCGATATGGTGCTATTTCATACAACTGTAATATACAGGGTGCCCGGTAATTAATAATTTCTCCAAAAATCATAGATTCCTTATGCCAAATTATTAGGATCTAACCAAAGACCAATATCTAAAAGTCGGTAATAACAAAAATGTAGGGCATTAAAGTGAAAAAATTATTTGAATTTATTTCGATGATACGTTTAAATATTTTAATAAATTACGGTATCTAAGAGTTTTTTGACATTAGCTTTTAAGATCAAGTATAAGGTAACTTTTTTGTGAAGGCAGGAGGGCGATACCTACACTACTTGGATTTCTCTAGAGAGTAGCAAGCTTTTTGTGCTACCTTGTATGTACCATCTATGTACCAATTTAGTATCCTATATACTTTGTACACAATCGCTATAAGCAACAGTTTCCGAAATATTTGCCCTAAAATTGTTTAGTACAACCGAAACTACAACTGCCACATCATATACGAATGGTTTAATGTCGGACTTTTTGGCAAATATCTCGAAAACGGTTGCTCAGAGCCATTATTATAAAGTATACCTTTCTTGTGTAAAAGCATAGAGAGTTTATATGTTTACTTAGTAAATACATACAGAGTGGCACAAAAAGTTGTATATTTTTATAGAAATTAAAGTAGCGCCCTCCAGTTTATACAAAAAAAATATATTATCAAATTTAAATAGCTCATGTCAAAAACCCTTAAATAAAAAGTTTAATCAAAATATTTAAAAAGTATCAAAAATTATCCAAATAAATTGGTTTTCTTTTCTCTTTGACACCTTGTATATTGTGTAAAGGTGAAAGTTGAGTTTTTATATTATTTATTATTATTGGTTTAGGAAAAACCAATTCTTTACTTGTAAGCTTTTTAATTAAACGCATTTATTAATTTTGGCCAAAAATAGGCTCCCAGAAACCACAGTGCAGTGATATAAATTATAGACTTTATTAATGAAAGAAACATGTTACTACCGATACAATTTTACATAGATTAAGGATGAATTTCCCGATGTTTCTTTTGAAGTTGCTTAAGCTATGTATGAAGAGGATTTTATTTCCCGAGGAATACAACTAAGCAAAGCAAGAGCATCATATCAGCAAATCAGTATATTTGAATGAAATTTAGGTTTTGGGTAAAAACAGTGATAGAAGAGTTCAGCAGGATGGATCTAAATTATCATGGTGCAAGAAACAGGAAAGGGAGTCACAATTTGTCATTATGCAAAAATAAAAAAATAAAAAGGTTAGGGGTAGAAATGCCACTTAACTTTCTAATCCAATAAGAAATCGGGGACTATAAAAATACGTATTTTGTATTTGTTTACTTTGAAGAGAAGTTTAAGATTATTTAATATATTTTGATTGGCTGTAATAATGATAAATTATATAAAACATCTATTCAGTTACCTTTATTTTTATTTGTAAGAAAAAATATTATACAAGGTAATTCAAAAATCGATCACGAAACTTATAGGGGTGATTCTACTTGACAAAATAAGGGTAGAGCTTTATATAATTTTTTTTCAAAATGTCATTCGTTTTCGAATTACAAGCCGTCAAAGTTCAATTTTTTATGTTGGTTTTTTCGCCATATTGTATTTATTTTTTAACCAATCCAGTTGATATTTGGCACACAAATTCAGCTTTGCAGATTCTAAAATTTTAAGACAAAAATGCTTTTTTTAAATACCGCCAGAAGGCACTTTACCTAAAACTTAAAATTTATTTACATCATAACTTTTTTATTTTTGACAGATATCGCAAAGCTGGGGCGCCGCATTTTATAGACAATCAAAAACTTAAAAAATAGGTACGTTTTTATTAAAGTCGATAAACCTTACCGTTTAGGCACCAATAGACATCAAAATTTTCATTAAATTACCTACATATATACATGGTGTCCAGTAACTCAACGGACAACTTTACGGGGCCATTCTACAACAGAAAATAAGAAAAAACTTCGTAAACAAACATATGTCCTAAATGTCTTAGTTTTTAAACTACGGTGTGTAAAATATTTGAAAAATCAAACTTTTTTATTTTTATAAACCCTGTAGTTCAAAACTAAGACGTTTAGGACATACTGCTTCATAGAAAGTTTTTTTCTGATTTTTTGTTGTAAAATCGCTTGAGTTAAGTCTGTCGTGTTGAGTTACTGGACACCCTGTATGTATGGAGGTAATTTGATGCCAAGGCTTTGCGATATCTGTTAAAATAAAAAGTTATGATGTAAATAAATTTTAAGTTTTAGATTAAGTGTCCTCTGGCCGTATTTAAAAAAAGTACTTTTGTCTTAAAATTTTAGAATCTGCAAAGCTCTGATTTGTGTGCCAAATATCAACTGGATTGGTTAAAAAATAAATGCAATATGGCGAAAAATCAAAATCAAAATTGAACTTTGACGGCTTGTAACTCGAAAACGAATGACATTTTGAAAAAAATATATGAAGCTCTACCCTTATTTTGTCAAGTAGAATCACCCCCTTAAGTTTCGTGATCGATTTTTTAATCACCCTGTATTACAATTCCAAAGTGTCAAAAGATTTTACAATAAAGTTTATACCTAGTTTTAGCATGTAAACAAATCCTGTATGTACAAAAATGTCATTCAAAGAAATTCTAGGTTATAAAAATGTCAATTTTAAGGTATTTTAGGTGATAAAATGAGAATTATATGAATTCTAATACACCTATTTAGTAACTAGAAATCTTGATTATCATTTGTTTATTCCGCTGGGGTAAAAATTTCTACTATAGCAAATATACACATACCACGTTGTATGCAGTGCATTTCAATAAAAACCTCCTATAATTCCGTTATTTTGTGCACTAATATAAAAATCCTAGAACACGTCAACTTTAATTTTTAAGGACACACACATAAAGCAAAGCGAGGATCGCGACCATAAGTTGGATAGGTGACCGGGCCGTTGTCGGTTTTGGGCAACGGCAAGCGGTGTTCTGCCGGGCGTAATCGACGAGCAGCAACCATTTAAGCCATGGAATGAATGGGTGCAATTAAGAAGGAGTAGGCGTCAGGGTACAATAATCCTTAAGGCTACAGTGCACCACCTTAGGGGGGGCGACAATCAAAACTCGGGTGATGACCCCGAAAGGGTGGTAATACCAATCGCCAACCAACTGGTGTCTTTAGACCCTGTAAGTTAAAAAATATTAACGTAAAATTTGGTATGTACATATATTAACTAAATGTGCAATATTTTTTAATTTAGTTGTTCTTTGGCATACTTCCGGTTTAGCCGGAAAATGATTCAAACTTTATTATTTAAAATGGGACACCCGGTAAATGTTTATCAATTTTACTAGAAAACATTATTCCAGTACAATGACACTCTGCTCGCTACTTTTTGACTTAGTGTATAACTCTAAATATATTTTTGGTTTTTAATTTTTAATTTATAGTGCCATAAATAAAATAAAAATAATTTTTGGACCAACTAGTCACACGGCAAAAAATTAAAACAATTACATTTTTCGTAACTATTGGACCAAAATTTAAAGTTTTGTCGCGATTAATGAAATGCAAAACCAAAAATTAAAAAAATATTTGCAGGTTAGATGTCAAAAAAGTGGCCAGTAAACTATTATTATAATTTGAAATGGCATTGTCTACTCAAGTGAATAAACATATACTAGGTGTCCCATTTTAAATAAGAAGTTTAAAGCCACTTCCAGCTAAACATCAGGAAGCACCAGAATACACCTTCTATTTATGAGATGAGTGAATATATCTATAGGTGATACACCCACTCCTAAATTTTTATTTTATTATTTTTAAAAATAAAAATATTACAGAGGCTAAGGACACCAGGTGTTTAGGTGCAGTTTCTGAAAACTACTTCAACCGATTTTGTAAAACTAACATCTGGTAAAGGGAGAATTTAAAACTCTTTAAGATAATCTATCACTTGACACCCTCCCATTTAAATCCTTTAATCCTTAACAAGTAAATTTTGGACACAAAATTTGTCCCCCAAATATAAAAATTGACGAGTTTTAGGATTTTTATTTTTTTTTAAAGTGCATAAATAACGGAATTATTGGCGGTGACCTCGCTCTTTAATCTGGAATGCATTGTAATCTTAAATACACGTTTTTTCTGTTTTTGAAATTTATCTGTGTGGCGGATTTTTTGCTTGACCTTGCAGACGGCTATATCGAAAACTAAAAGAGATAAACAAATTTGATTGTACAATCTGAATTTAAAACAAATTCATTATGAAAGTAAATTCAATGGTTTTCACTTGATTCGTTTTGTGTTAACAAAATTTAAAAACACTTAGTATCTCCAAAACGAATTAAGTTAGTCATGACTATCATACTGATTTTTGTTTCAAAATCGAAACCGAGGTTGTGCAATCAAATATGCCTCTCTTAGTTTTTGCTATACCCTATAAGGTCAACGAAAAGGCACTACCCTGTACAGCTAATAAGCTGCAGTTTTTTAATCCTGAAAAAAAAGTCAACAAACGTAGCGTTGAGTGCAAATAAAATTTAACCGGAAATAATACAGACATTCTTTCGTAAAAAGTTTGCCTTTCAGTGTAATTCGTAAACATGCAATAAAAACCCTTAAATTTTATTTATATAAACCTTTTTTCCTAGAAGATCCAGACAATAACATTTATTTTTATTGATGTTGCACATATAGTGTCCCTTTAAATCTGTTTTTTTGTAAACCATACAAATTCAAGAACAATTCCAAAAACATATTTTTCTAGAACACTTAAAAAGTGCTGTTTTTTATTGTTATCATGAAAATAAAGTATTTTTTAGTACACCAAAGTGTGAAATAAGTAAGTTATTTTAATTTTGACGCTTTTTTCACACATTAAATAATGTATTTCCTTTAATGGCTGCTAAAATTTCATCAACTAAACGTAGCAATCAAAATACCAGTAATTCCGCCATTACTATATAATTTATCGAAAATTAACAATAATAATAAATTTAGATAATTTAGAAATTTAAACTATAAAATTTATACGAGTCGTCGAAACACATGCATAAAGTTTTCTTTTTTACTCACACCTCCCATTCGTAAAAAGTATCGCTTTGTGAACTTGTTACATAATTTACTATTTATCTTTAACTTAGGTATATTAAAACAATTTTAAAGTTAAAACTTTCCATAATAAAAAGTACTGCATTGAGGTTTAAAGGAATAAAGTTCTTCATTTTATTATGACTAGATTCTGTATTTACCATTTATATTTTTATTAGTATGAAATAGTAGAAATTATGCTTTTTGATTTAAGAGGAGTTATTTTTCATTGAAATAAACTAATTTTTGATTGGTTTGCGTAATTAATGATTTGCAATAAGAAATATTTAGCTTTACTATAGTTTTATAAATTACCACGGGGTTGTGCTGGTCGGGAGTTTTTAATAATGTCCATACGTTACAGTTATAGTAATTTATTTTTAAAAATGTGTTTATTGTTTTGTCTATAATATCGAAATTGTGGGACTTATGACAGGCTTGCGAAGGTTTTGCTGCTTAAGTACCAGTAGAATGGTTGCCGGATTTTCGAATCATTTTAATCACCCGAACGTCTGTTCTGTTAACGATAGTCAAGCACTAAAATAGCAGTTATTGCTATTTAAAGCACCTTTTAGTGGCTTAAAGAAATATGTTTTTCACGACGATGTAAAGGGGCCCATTTATGCGTTCTTTTACTAGGTATATTCTTCCAAATTGACCCTATAAATATAAACAGACATTATTGTCTTAGTCAAGCAATGTTTTTTATTAATTTTATTAACTTCTATTAAATTTGATATTCGCAAATTACTGAATTTTAAATTGGGTGACACATATACTGAAGGGAGTAATGATGGGATTTATGGTAACTTGATCTTTGCTCTTGTCAATGTGTTTACTAATACACTGCATATATTCATATTATAAATAATTAAAATAAAAAGCTTAATTTTTCTCTTTAAAACATCTAAATATTCACATTGTAAATAATCATTTTATTTTCTAATACGGTATAGTTTAACCTGTGTGCGTATATAGGGTTTTTATTTAATTAGCTTTTACCACGTTAACTATTAAATCAGAGTGGTTAAAGTTTACATTTGTAGGTTCTAAGGTGCATTCAGGGTTTAAAATAAGAATTAAGCTTGAATTTCTAATTTTTTCGTCCTATATCTCACTTCTGGCCGACTATTGTGATAATACAACAATTCTTAAAACATTTTTACACAAGTAATGTACCTTATTTTTTACAAAGCTCTTTCACAAAACTAAGCTTTAATTTTGTTTGTCTTTAAGAAAAAATGATAAGTATTGCAACATTAGCATGATAATATACTTTCCTCAGTGAGGTATACAAATATTTATACTGTTTGATAATAATGACACACCATGATCTGTCTCTTCCCAGTGTTGTAAAGTACTGTAACACAAGTCAGGCATATGGGCATTCTGTACCATGAAAATATTGTGCTTTTTGCTATTTTCTATTGTAGTTGTAAGAAAAAATTATTTATAGCTAAACAGGCTGGAATTTTATTTTCTTATCTCAAGTATCACTTAAGGAAAACTAAGGTAAGTTGGGTTAGATCGTTGGTTTTAGTCTAAGAAATTTATTATGGTAGCCTTTTTGCGCACTATTTTAAAATACACTGTATTTCAAGTAATAAATATTTTAGTGTATCCCAACCCTTATTTCGTCTAATTTTTTACATACGAAACTTGAAGTCAGTGTGAATTTGGTTAGTAACCTCTTCAATTAGTCAGGATGGGCTTGAGCCTTTATAGTAAGTTGAAAATCTGCCGATTCTCGTTAAGAGCATTTATTGTTTCTAGACCCTTCAGAAATACTAATAAGTCCCGTCACTTTTTAAATCCTTGGTGAATAGATTAAAGGGTTTTTAGGACAAAAGAAGTAGTGGTTGGGCAAATGTTTGGGCACGGGGTACGGGGAGGACCGGGATAGCGTGTTTGGTTTTAATGGCTGCCGTTCGCGGTTTGTCGTGTCTTTCAGAGTATCGACCAAAAAAAATTATGTGCATATGTATAGAACACTTATTTATGTAATAATAGTGCAAAACAACAATCATGATGAGTACTCCTTGTCTGATAACACGGCGTATCATAGCCCAATCGTTCGCTTAGTAAATTAAGTATACAAACTTTTATTGCTGTTAAGTAAATGCCCAAATTAAAATAAATATATTATACAGGGTGTCTCAAAATATGTGGACAATTTTATATAAGTTCCTATAATTTTCATACCCCACTGAAAATAGGCTTTTTTTTAATAACTATACCTTAATAACTGGTATAATAAAGTATTTTTTAATATAATCAATTTTAGTTAAAACCCCTTAGTAGTATACTTGTATAACATTTGTATTCTCTAGTTCTGCCAAATTTTTGCTTAAATACGGTTTTTATGGAATAATTTTGTTGTCGCATGTCCGTTCAACATATTATGCATTTCACCACCAACTATCGAAGATTATGGAACTCACCGCAATACTGCGCTAATATTTCAAGACAATACATAAACGTTTTATACTCTGTCCAAGTTACATGTTATTATGCAAAATGTTAAACCGTGATTAACGCGTAATTTTACATTTTCTGTACAGCTATTTATTGAAAGGCAATAAAACATAATTGTATGGCCTAAACATTGCCTTTTAACCAACAGCTATACAGAAAGCGATATTACGTTGATCACGGTTTAAGACCGCGGTCTAAATTGTCAAAAATTGCCCATATAAAACCGTTACATATTCGAGTTATTTTAGAGAAAATCTACTTTGAATAGAGGCGATACAAATACTATAATTGAAATATTTAAACGTTGAAATTTCTTAAAACGATTTCTTTTTTACCAGTACCTTTCCTATTTGCTGATAGATGGCGCGAAACTGAGTGAATTTAATCCTTTTATTTTGTAGAGCCCACAAACGATTTTGATTACGCACAAAAGTACACTACAATCAAAACAAATAAAAATATAAGGAAGCAAGATTTTGTTTGGGACACTGTATGTCACGTCGATTTTAGAATTTTTTTAACTCTTCAAGGAACGTTACGAGATATCTGCAACGGAACGGACGAGAGATAGTGCCGCCCCTGGAAGATAGGTACTGAACATTCTAATGATTTACATGTTGCCTAACCACGTTAGGCGCGTCCTCAAAATGGCCGAAAAATCTACCATATGATCAAAATTTCACTAGATTCTAATTTTTGTCCAAAATAAAAGTTTTTTAGGTCCAAATTTCGTAAATATTATCACTGTAATATTGTCTTGGACTTAAGCTATATCTTATTGGATTCTGTGTCAAAAAATTTAAAAATTGTTATTATTTCATTTTGTTAATAACTCCGTTATTTAACAATGATAAGGAATAAAAAATAGCTGACGTCCGAGCCTAAAGTTTTATTTATTAATTATTAACCTTAAAGCCCAAAAAGCTTTGATATTTTTGAAAAAATTATCCTCAGCTGCGAGATCTGCAAGACGATTTTCATTTGACCCTCCTCTTAAAATTTTGTAGCAGAAAAGTAAGTTTTTAGTGACTATTGAAACAGAAGAACCTATTTTTTTTAAAATGGTTTCACCATTCAAGAAATTATGTTTTTTAAAAACCCTTTAATTTATTGACAACAAACAGGACTTTTTTGCTTAGAGTTTAAGATATCACCATTACTATTTTTATTTTTTTCTTATACAGGGTGTAAAATAATTAGCACTACTATGTGTTAGGGTTAGTCACCCTCAGCAAACTAAATATTGAAATCTTTTACAAAGACACCATTTTAGGGCATACCAAGTATTTATTATAATTAATAAAAATATTTCATTATTTCCAAGTACTATAAAAGTTGTTCAAGAAGAGACCAATTTTCTGTAAGAGGGACCATAGCTAGTAGCTAAGTTACTATTTTTTGTTTCCAAACTGAATGTATAAAAAAATACCTCACACTATATAACAATAAAAAAATACTTATCTAAATAAACTGCGTTGCCCAATAACAAATTATCCAATACCAGCGGAAAATTAAAGCATTTTTGCTCCTAAAGGAAAGCTTAAAACAGACCTACATAAAGCACTTAACTTACAAGATGAGACCATGCACTTGGGGTTTATAATTATTGCTCTCGAGAGAGCGCCTCAGAAGAAGTGATTCGACCACCTACATAATGCACATTTTAAAAAGTTTATAGCGATATGAGAAGCTTTTTTAGGACAAATGCCAAATAGAATACTGGGGAAGATGCCATGTAGCTTTGTTGTTTTTACATTGCTAATAATATGTTAGAGCACACATTATTTGCAAAATGTTTTTAATATTTCCTAACCAATGATTTGACACTTTAAAGAAAAAAATTTAGAAGATTTACTACCGTAGCTTTTACTCTGCTATATTGGTCGTACTCATTAGAGGTAGGCACTTGATGCCAAATCTTTAAGTTTTCTCATGTCAAGAATTTGCCCAAAATAATTATAAATAAAATAGATAATAATTATAAATGAAGTAGAAAGTAAAGAAGAATTTCGGACTTCCATTGTCTTTACTAATTTATAACAATTACACTTGTGAACGGACAGAGGTAATTTTCACTAGAAACATTGATGAATAAGTCGTCAGAATAATGAAAGTCCGGGAGTACTCTTTTATACTGAATCATTGTCTACCCCATTCAAAGTGAATGATGATTCTACTCACATTGAGATAAACTACGGGTGTAGTGAATCCTATTGGATATAAAAAACCTAAATAATACGGGTCCATAAATATTTTTTGTGTAGTCCTGTTTTGAGATATTGGTTTTAATTTGGGAGTCCTAAATATGTGTTGTTATACGGAGTGGTAACAATTTATTTTATTAAAGTTTTGCCACCCGGTGTCTTAAAAGTTAGGACATTTAAAGTATAGGTCTATTTGAACTCTTTCTTAAAATCACCCCTGGATTCACATTTGAAAAACAGCATCTTTACAAACGCCTGTAAACTATAAAACCTGCCACTAAAGTGAATTTTTTTGAATGCCAGCATCTCAAAACCGGCTGGTTATACTTTGCACCTCATTATACCTTTTAGGTAAATCTTATGTAAAATAATAAGAACTGTTATCTAAAAGTTACATGGAGGTGGCTCAAAAACGTTTTCGTTTTCAATATAGCAATGGTAGGTTTATGTAGTTGTGCATGATGTTTAGAATCAGATAGAGTCTAGCTAATAAACGGTCAGCCTATGTGTCTGATATAAGACACTGTGTTTACATTAGCCAGGGTACATCACGGCACCGTATCATACAACAAATGTAAGATGTAAGCCGCAAGATAAAGGAAACGAATGTTATTGTGTGCATCCATCATTATAAATAATATTTAAAAAAAATTAATACCAGATTAAGCTTTGACGCCCCTGTATTTACTCTTGTACTAAGGTAAGTCGAGTTGGTACCCAATTTAAGCTTCAGAATTTGCAGTGGCTTTCTCTGCCACAGGGACACATTGTATAAACAGATTTTTATAATTTTTGTTTTTTTATTGCTTATTTTCTGTTTGTTTAAATGTCACTTAGGAAATGATGTGGATTGGGTAAAGGCATTTCTTGAGACTTCATTGTCTTTAAATATATAAAATACACAACGTTTCAACTAATTGAGGTATCTAAAGTGCCTTTAGGTGAATACAATTAAAAGCACCTTTTTGTCTTTAATTTTCTATTTAGCTTTTATTCTTAGTAGTTTGTATTTAACTTGTTATCCTGCTGCTATACTTTGCAGCCCTAGAACCAACACAATGATGCCTCTCTCAATTTCATGAAGTTCTGGACAGATGGCTAACTACGGGAAGTTGGTTGAGCAGTATAATTTATTTTGTTAGTCAGAGGATAAAAACAATAATAATATGGCTGGATTTGTTTTAGATTAATGTATTATTAAGCAAGGCCGCAGGCCAGTATAAAAGGATATCGTTGTGTATGTGTTTGGGAAGCATATAAAACAGAATAAGATAGATTGGCACTGCCCAAGTCGTTTTCATTCATTAGACGTGCTTATGAGAACAAAAATTTTGAACGTTTTGAATTATCTAAGCATTATTATTCCCTTGACCTAACGTTATAGCAATTTTGGACCGGTGTGATATTATTACATTAGAAATATGACATATTTCATAAAAAATAGCGCAACAAAAAAATCAATTAATATGTCTATTGATTGTTTGATTTTTGTAAACTTGAGATTCGCAATATACGAGGGTACATCAATTTCTTAAAAGACACCAAGGTACAACAATCTTATTATGCCAACCACGAAAAAAAACAAAAACACGTAAAACGTAATTTTTTAGGGGATACTTTGCACGCTTGCTTTTTAAACAAATTGTACTTACTTTAAAGTGAGAGTGCCAGCAAGCCCTTTTTAATCTCAGTAGAGGGGCTACGTAATATCTTATTTTAAAATCCATTTAATTACCATTGCGAAAATACCACACACTTTTTTATAAAATTTCTTTTAAAATGTGTTCTTTATTTTATAGACCTTTATAACCCATTGTTTTTAAATAATTTCCAAATGAAAAAAAAAGAAAGCAGTTATTCCATACTGCACAAACAGATGATTCACAGCATTATTGTTTTCTGTTTTAAATGTCAAATATAATGCTAGACATTTAATGTCAAACGACTTCTCAGAATATTCTAAAAATAAAAGCTAAAATTTTAAATTTTAAAACCCAAATAATAGTTATTTGTTAAAATTCTTTGTTTTTATTTAATTTTGTCTCTAGACAACGGTGGCAGACTTGCCACCAAAAACGTCGATTTTTAGTTTTTTAGTTACTGATTTTAAAAAATTTTGTGACTTTTCTGTTTTTTAATCTGACTATTTAAAAAAATTGTACTACCAAAGCAGTTAAGTCGCCGTGGCCTAAATGGAATCTTCCCAGTGGCTGATGCAAAAAAGGGCAGGCTCATCTCTAATGCCACACTTATGCATAACTCTTGTATTGAGCTGTGTAGCTTGGGGCCACATACCCAAAATATGGCAAATGTCAAGGGTGATCTACTTACTTAAGGTAGGCAAATCCTTAGACAGAATACCTAAGTCATATAGAACCAATCAGGTCTATCCCTCTTTTCTGCTGAAAGCGTTGGAAAAATAGTGGATAGATACATCAAAAAAGAACACCCTTAAGGGGAATCCCCAATCCATTCAATATGGCGCCGATTAATAATGTTGTGTTAAAGGGTACTGAGAAAGTTAGTGTGTAAGCTCTAGAACAAAAGTGCCTCTTACAAAATACCTGTTCTGAAATGAAAAAAGGTAGCAATTGTCTCCGGAGCCTGTTTATAAAGAGGCAAGGAGGCGTCTGGCGCTTCGGCGAAATGAAACTAAGAGGCATTTTTTTTAGAATCAAATTGTAAATTCTAAAAATCTTCCACACGGTCTGCTTGGCAAGTTGTAAAATCGCTGACACAACAAAATTCAGCAACAGTCAATAACGGCTCATAGCAAAAAATGGGGACAGACTTAGCAATTACTGGTTCAGAAGATATAGCGGTAAGTTTTAACAAGTTTTTTCAAGATGTCTCCATTCAAGTTTTAAAAACAAATAAAAAGTAATAATAAAATTTAAAAAAAATACTTAGGAAAAACTCTGGTAACAGCATTTATTTGTTTGCATATGAGAAGCGTGAATTCTTTAAACATGTTAAAGTCTAAAATTAAAAACAAAAGATCATTTAGGCATGACGATGTACCATGCTTTCTTTTAAAAAGGATAATTGATACTATTGTTGATCCATGCTATTTCTGGTGAATACATCTTTTGAAACAGGCACTTTTCCGGAAGTGCTTAAAATTAATAAGGTAATCCCAGTCTATAAGAAGGAAGACCACAGTTGTTAGAAAATTATTGCCCAGTGGCAATTTCGTCTAGTTTCTCAAGAATTTTTGAATATTGTTTTGTGGAACGATTGAATGTATTTTTAATTCGTGAAAATGTTTTAATTTCTCAATCAGTTTGGTTTTCGGGGAAAAAAGTTTACAGCAGATGCAATTAATTACTTTGATGTGAAGGTTATACGCCTAATGGAGGCAGGTGAATGTCTTATTGGGGTTTTTTCGTGATCTTAGCAGGGCATTCGATTGTGCGAATCGCAATATACTGCTTAAAAGCTTGAAGACAATGGCATAAGAGGTCTCGCGTTAAACTGATATCATTTTTTTAAAAAATAGACAATAGTTTGTGTCCATTAATCAAGTAGTAGACTCTAATAGGAAAGTCTCAAATTCAGTCACAATAAATATTAATATAGGAGTGTCACAAGGGTCCATATTGGGCCAATCCTTTACATTTTATATACGAACGACTTACCTTCGGTCTTGGATAAGGAATGCATCTCGGCACTTTATGCCGATGATGCGTCCATTGTTTTCAACGGGAAGACTGATGAGATATTGCAGTCAAACTGCGAAAGGAATTTGAATGACCTTCTTTTATGGTTAAGTAAAAATGCTTTGTTCCTGAATATTATAAAAACAAACTATATACGCTTTCATACAAGACATAATATAAATGACTTAAAAATAAATGCTCAAATTGATAATCGGGATATAAATAGAGACACACATATTAAATTTTTAGGGGTTACAATTGAAGATACTTTAAATTGGAGGCAACTCTGTAAAGCTCTTTGTTCTAAATTGAACACGCGATGTTTTCTCATTCGTAATTTAAACGGAGTTCTACACAAAAAATCTACTTTTATCGGTGTATTATGCGCAAGTGGCCTCTCGCTTAAACTATAGGATTTGTTTCTGGGGTGCATGTCCGGCTGCATCTCGGGTATTCACTCAGCAGAAGCGAATCATGCGTTGCCTTGCCGGAGTAAATCGCTTTCATTCATGTAGAATTTGTAGACTTCAATATTCTTGCGTTGGCACTCTGTTCTTATCTACGAACTTCGCTTAAAAATAAATCTTCGTTTATTGTAAATGGTGACATACATACATCTTAATACTAAAAATAAAAATAATTTTAGATTGCCGTTTAATCGACTAGATTGTGGCGAAAACTCTCCATATACCTTAGGTTTAAAGATTTTTAATAATCTTTCCAATTTGTTAAAACAAGATAAAAATCTTAAGAAGCTTTAATAAGACCCTACCAGAAAAATTCATAAAGGCATTCACCTCCCGGAATTCACTCATTGCAGACTGAATAAACCACCTGGCAAACAATAGGCCTAGAGGGGAAGAAGAAGAAACCACAGAACACATATGGTGCTACTGTGAAGCCCTTTGCCGTCTGCAGTTTGCAAGACTGGGTGAGGGAAAACCTGAAACAGCAACATTTACCAAGGGAGACAGTTCAAAGCTTGTGGAGTCTGATTAAAAACACCGGCTTTGATAGAGTGCTCTAACATAGGGATGGAGGATACACAATAAACATGAGCAGGTTGCAGTGTTAGAGGATTACAATCCACGTTTAAGCTAATCTAATCTAATCTAATCTAACGCGACATATGCCTTAAAGCTTTACATATACCAGCTAATATTCTGGACCCCGATACAAGGGCAAAGTCTTACGGCACTAAGTTGGAACGAGAAGCTTTAATTTATTTATAAACTATGTTTTTAGTGCCAAGTTTAAACAAAATAAAATTTGGCTTTTCTCAGAATAAAAAAGGTTATTAAACATTAAAAAAAATGGAAACTTCTATATACTATGAAGAACTATTCTGTCCTTGCATAATATAATAAAAGTAAGGATTACTTTTAAAAAAATAAATTAATGAAATATTTAATATGAAATTACTTACAATAAAGAGAAGGTTTCAAACTCTATACAAAAAATCATAAGTTTTCGGTCGAAATTATTTTAATCCAATATAATAAAATCCTAACAAGACGCCAGAATGTGAACTAAGCTTATGGTGGCGTCTTAAAAATGTGTCTTTTTATTAAAAAATAAAGTGATTGACAGTTTAGAGTTTGGCATTACTTTTGAAAAAACAAATTTACTGGTCAAAGATACACCTATTAGGTATTATAACCAGGCAAAAAAAATGAAAAATATTTAGCTATATAATAAAGTGTAAAATATTTTAGTGCCAAGGTTTAATTCATTCCAAAAAATCTTTTATTAGTGATGTGTTGGCAAGTTAACTTATGTTCACCATAATCTGAATTTATTATCTGAAAAGAGTAAAATTATTACAAAAGCAAATCCTGCCCTAAAATTTAAAAACGCCGCATTTGGTAAAATATTGCAAACAGTAATTAAAATCGAAGATAAAGATTTAAGTCTGATTTATATATAAAAAAACATTCTACGGACAGAGGTAATAAGAGCAAAGTCGACATAAGCTTTACTAGTGAATGCTTATCAGAAACCAAGTCACTTTAGGAAGAATTGAAACAAATCTTACAGCAGAGGAAAAATATCAGATGAAGTTAATACGTATATATAAGTGCTTTAAAGGCTTGCCTACTCATATGTTATTAAAATTTATTTTTTGTGTTTTTGTTTTTTTTTTCACAAACTATTTAAAAATATGTTTAATTACATTTCTTTATAACATTTAGAAACAGATTTGTATGGCAAGCATAAAATTACCTAAATGATTAAAATGACCGTCATATCATCGTTTTATGACAGTCATTTTTCGCGAATAATAAATAATCGTCATTTTTCATCACTGTCTACCACATTTAGACAGACATTAAGTATATATTATTTTTAAAAATTCGATTACTACAGTGAAATGTAATCCGATAAGCTTTTGCAGGGCTATGTCGGATTATAGAGTATTGCAAAAGACCTTCCATAGTCCGGACTTTTGTTTTTTATAAGGATACCTAGTAATCCAATAAATTTATGCTAAACTTAATCGAGCACTAAAGCGTTGGCCGCGTGCAAGTTACAACCTCTTCAATTCTATATTAGTGAAGATTTTGTCGAACATTTTATGTAATAGGCGTGTCGGATTACGGGAGACACTGGATTAGACAGGGTCCGGATTACTGATGGTTCACTGTACAGTATTATTTTTTAAATTTTCCATAAGGGCTGACATGACCTTTATAAATACCTTTTTAAATTAACACTAATAGTATTTTACGTTATAAGTCCGGTACTCGTTTATATTCCAGGCTCGGCTCCTGCCTAATGGACGTGTATCGTGTGATATTTTATTTCTTACAGTCTTTATGAAAATTAATGAATAAATATTATTTTTAAAATTTTAGGAGAACATGTTGTTAGTTTTAAATTGTTTTAGTTAAATTACGTAGGTAACAGCCTTGTTCTCCATATCATAGATAACTATGATTATTCTTCGCTTGTCACTGTCAAATTGATAAAAAAAAATAATTTAGTTGTGGATCCTAAACGGCATTAAATAGATAACGCTAGATAGGTCCAAATTAAATAGAAATTACCAGTCTGTCTTATAGTAATATGATAATTTTTATTTACTAAAGTTGGTAGAAAAATATAGTTTACAAGTAGAAGTTCCTACATGGTATTAAATAAGTAACGCTAGAAATAGGTTTAAATAAAATAGAAATTGCCAACTTTAGCTAAACTAAATACTTTAAAAAATGTAATGAAAAGTCTGTTTTGTAGTAATCTAATCATTTTTATTCACTGTTCAAGTTGGTAGAAAAATATATTTTAAGTACAAGTAGAAATTTCCTATATATCCTAATATCAAATGAAAATAGCTTAATATATGAGTATTTAAAGATTTAATTTTATTTTGGCATCCAAAAATGACATTCATCAAGGCCTAACAACAATGATCACGTGGACATTTATAATGATACATATCAGCGTTGCTAGGCAACACATTACGGTACCAGGTACCGTAATGTGCAATTTACCGGCCCCAAATTAATACAGAGTAAGTGGATTTACTGGACAGTATGAAATAAAGTAATAAAAAGTAGTAAAAAGAAAATACGAGAAATAATAATTTATTTTCCTACCTTAAAGTTTTTAAATTGAAAAACAAAAAGAAAAACTAAAAGTATAGGCAAAATTCATATTAACATTGTATTACTACTATACTTGTAATATTTTCTGTTGCGGGGTACTATAACAACATAATTGATTATTATTTATGGTTTAATTTCCGCTATTTGCATATTTTGACTACAAATCACTTTAATTAGCCAAAGTCATTAATTATAGTAAAAGGATTAGGTAATTAGCCTGGTCAAAAGCCATTTGAATGTCAACAGGTTTGGCAGGCCAATGTTTTATAAGTCCTTTATTTTAAAATCATTTACCTAATGATTTTAGGTATTAAGAGGATTAAATTTAGAGTAGGCATAATTTAAAATATAAAGCAATTTAGTACCGTATTATAAAATAATTTCTAATATTCAAAAATTAGTTATTTTTATACAGTATGTTTCAAAATTCAAATATAAACTTATTAATGATTTTTTAAATCTAAATGGTAAAAAGTATTTTTAAAGCGTTTATCAAGTAATACATAATTGTTAAAAACTCCATGTCACCTGGCGGCTAATTTATTTTAATTGTAATTCTAATTATTAAAAAATAACAGAATGTATTTAAATTAATAGTGTTTCTACAATAAAAACAATGATTTTGTTCAAAAATGTAAATAAGTTTTCATTAGTTCTGGTTAAAATGGGGTTAACAAGAGGACAAAGGGACCAAAAATATAATTTTTCGAAAAAGTCATTTTTCGAAAGAGTCATTCATCATAAAATTTTTGCTTGTAAAAAAAGAGCATTAACGAAGAGAAAATGTTAATTTTGTATACAGTGTTCGCAAAAACTTTTAAAAACAATATTTTTCTCCAAGAGTAAACTATCTTTGTTTTTCATTTTTAAGCAAAATTTTAGTAAGAAATTTATGCAGAATCGCATTTTAAATGAATTTATTAATATTACTGGGGTATCAAACAGTTTCACAAAATTTAATTTGGAGTTATCTGAAATTAATTATTTTAGATTTTCATATAAAAATTACCTAACTCTCATAATTTCCTTTCCAAATACCTGCTTTTTTAATTCCTAGACGACAGTAGTTTTCAGCTGTAAACAAGGCCTTTTCGCCAAATTAGGAATTTATTTTCAATTTTGTAATATTGTTTTTATCGATTACAAACATTATTCTAAATACATTTTTCTTATGACGTTTTGCTTAAAAAGGAAAAATAAAGGTTGTTTACTCTTGGAGAAAAATCATGCTTTTCAAGTTTTTGCGAACACTGTATACAAAATCGACATTTTCTCTTCATGAATCCTATTTTTCTACAAGCAAATTTTTTTATGAAGAATGACTTTTTGAAAAATGAAATTTTTGCTCCGTTTGTCTTCTTGTTAACTCCATTTGTGGACAGTCTGTATATCCAAACTTATTTTCGGTTGATGGTTATTTGTTATACGAAAACGTATATTTAGTGTCCTAAAAATAATTAAAAAAAAATATAATTATGCGGTTTCACTTTTAAAAATTATTTTTACATTATTTTATACATTAGATTAATATTACATTAAATAATTTATGTATACCAACTCACTTCTTTTAATAACATTACCCCTTTGCCCCTCTATTTGTTTTGCTTTTTGCATTTTTTTAAGCGCCGTGACGAACGAAAATTCTCCATCTCCTTCTTTATCAACATTACCCCATTGTCTCCTTTAGCGAGGGGGTAATGTTGCGCAGTTCTTTTCATCACCTTAAACAGTATTTTTAATATATTTTTCTAAAAAAAAGTTGATTTTTAGCCCAGTCTAGTGTAAATACAGTAGATCACACTATTATTAAGGTAATGTTTCTCAAAATCAATTATATTTAAATAATTATACGCTAATTGTTTAAAATACCTATAGCAAGATACACGCGATACTAGGTTTGCTGATATTCTAGCTTATAACACGTGCAAGTCTAGTAAATCTTATTAAATTATTAACTCTTAAAGTTTTGATGGAAAACTTCGGTGATATCCACTATTCATATTATTGTTTCTCCAGAGTAAAGGAAAATTTTCTAATATTTATGAATGCCGTACGCTAAGTAGGTTTAAAAGTTACTTGACACATAATCCGCTGCTACAATTAGGTTAGGGCTCTAATTAGGCCTAATGTTAAATTTATTAAATTTAGAGGGGAGAATTAAGAAACTTTTGGGTGAAAACATGGTTAACTGAGTGAAATTTTAATACTAACTTGGTACCATTATAAAATAAAAAGTTTACAAAGAAGTTAAGTTTTTAGATTTCTAAAATTAAATCTTAATAAAGGTCATAGTTTTTCAGGAATAAATACTATGTCTTATGGTCTAAAACCCAGAAAGAAATGCGTTTCTTCTCAACGAAAAATTTTGATCGAAAATAAAAATAAAGGACTGCCTATACAGGGTGTTTTCTAAATGCGGTAAGAAAATTTAGGGGCGTATTTTCTGAAAAAAATCCATATAAACATAGGTTCGGAAATGCTTTGTTTTTAAGATACAGAGTGTTTAACTTTAAAAGACAATCAGGGTTTTAAATGCCGTATTTACCACGCTCTGACAAATATTTATTAGACTGATAACCTGCTTTTTTAGCGAGCTATCAGTCTGGCAAATATTTGTTAGAGCTTGGTGAATACGACCGTAACAATATCTTAAATATGCATTATCCGATTTTATTAAAATTCGGCTGTGGTATTTGTTAAAACAGGAAGTTAATTTAGTTTTAAACCAATTTTAATAAGTTAGACCAAGTAGCGGTGTGGGACGCATCTCAACTAATATTATAATATACATAAATTTTTTTCAGTCAATAATTATTAACAAAAAATGTACGCCACTGACTTTTTGGCCACTTTTATGTTTTGTTCCGAATGAAACAGCTAAAACTTTTGGTTTTTAAAATTTTTACGTAGCTTGCTTAGTTTCTTAGAAAAAAAATTCGCGTTATAATTCTGGACCATACAAGAAACATAAGGGCATTTTTAATTTTAATATTTAAGTGTGATAACTTCTTATTAGTAATTATATAACAAAAACAAATACTCAAATAAATAACGTTTATAACTAGTCTAACTAAATTTTACTAAAAAAATATTTTTCAGATTTTTTGGTTTTTTGTAAACTTTAATACTTATGTACGTATCTTGAGAACGAAAAATTTGAGGACCCATGTTTATATAAACTGTTTTTCATAAAAATGTCTCAGAAATACGCCCTCAAATTTTCATACCGCAATTGAGAAACACCCTGTATAAGGTATTTAAATGAAGGTAACCGTAGGCTGATCAAGGCTATAATTAAAAAATACGAATAATGTATGTTAAAATTTCTATTTACTCTATATAAACCAATTTTTTACGTTTTTATTCTAAATGCCAGACAATATGAGGCGTCAGTGATCATCCCACGAATTATAAAAGACATTTAAAACTTATTTTCAATAGCATAAAACTTATTTATAGGGGCCAGCGTGAACTAATAATAAAAAAATTACAAAATATTTAAATTTAAAAATAATTTAATTTTGAAATTATTTTTTTAAGTCTTTTTATATATTAAATCAGGTTTTATAATATCCTTTTTCTTAGATCCTTATAAGGAAAAAATAGGAAATAATTCCTACACAATTATTACCTTTTTATCGAAAATAGGCTACTTCTCCCCAAATCCATTTTGCCTCGCATATTATTTAGGTAAATTTAGTGGGCCATAAAAAAGTCTTTTTCCCCATGTGCCGGATGCCCTTAAAAGTATTTCAGCAAAGATGCGAGACACCGACAAAATGCCCTTTAAAAAGAGACAAAGAAGGCCATCGATATTTTGCCTTCACCTAAGAGTTAAGACCTTTATTACGGCAGTTTTCGCTTATAATACGGTATTTTTTGCTGTATCATCAGAGTTTTATTAAATAAGAATCACCTAAAGGTATACATGGCTTAGGATTTTCAAGAAAAAGGGTTTAAAGATAAAAATTATTCTCTAATATTGTGAAAACCCTGTTTAGAAAGGTATGTAAAATTTAATTATTCCAATTATTATTCTATTCTTTCGGTATTGAAGAAACCACATACCTACTACATTAAAACATATAATATTAAGTTTAAACTTTGAACCCCTTAAGGTAAATGATCAATGTCAATTTGTAGTCAGGCAGGGTCAACAGTGTTTAGAAGTGTAAACAATTAAGTTCAAGTTTGTATATACAGGGTGTCCGCTAATTAATGGTACACAGAAAAAACCACAGATTTCCTATGCCAAAATATTAAAATTTAGCCAAACATACCTACATCCAAAAGTTTTTCTTAAACGCCCGAACTTTTTACGTAACTCTATATGTACGAGCTAAGTAAACCAATAGACTTCTCTATGCTTTCTACCATTTTCAAGATATTTACATTTAAGTGGTTTAGTGCAACCGAAAAATGCCTTTAAAAATAGCGTGTAAGGCCTCGGGCACGATAACCAGCAACAGCGTTGAGCGGCTAACTTAAAAAAAATACACATAGTTCTTTTATTCTCACATAAGGATCAAAGACAACGCTCTCACATTTCCCGCTAAACTGGCCGCTGACGCTTAGTCAAAGATTAATAATGCTTAGTATCGTGGCCGAGGACTTAGCCATAACTAATGCATATGCCTGCAAAGCCGTTGCGGCCATTTACAAGATATTTTCTTTTATACATAATTTCCAAATGAATATTTTCTAAATCAATAAATATTTCAAAACAACATTAATAAAAGGTAAAGTTCTTTGGGCATATGGCTCCTTAGTAACAGTAAAAAAATAAATAGATAACCTGTAAGATTTCGGCTACATTGGTTGGTTGTTTAAAAATTACGGAGTCTCCAAAAGAAACTGGAATACCCCGGGCCCAACCAAGACTGGAGACTCCGTAATTTTTAAACAACCAACCATGGTAGCCGATATCTTACAGGTTATTTATTTCTTTTTACTGTCACTAAGGAGTCATATGCTGAAAAAACTTTACTTTTTATTAATGTATTTATATCAAAGCTCAAGAACCATACATTTTTATATTATTTCAAAACTTTGCTACAAAAAACAATTTTTTATTGAACACAGAAATCTTGCGATCTTATTAAAACACCCTTTACAACTGCTCTTAACCCATTAAACCGCTTAAATGCAAATATCTTGAAAACGGTTGCTCGGAGTCCAGTAAAGAAAGCATAAGGAAGTCTACTGGTTTAAGCTCCATCACGCTGGAACCCGCTTTAGAAAAAAACCTAATTTTTTAGCTCATTTATAACTACAAACGCTACTAATGATTGTAGTAAAGTTTATTTGTTTGTAGTACCAATAATTACGCAGCTAACCTAATAAATGTTGTTCTAAGCCAGAAAAAAAAATAAAATCGCGTTAAAAATTTTGGAATACACTCAAAATTGTTTGTAGTTTATTGTAGCGACGAAAAAAAATTCTTAATCCCATACAAGTCAAATAATATTTAAACATAACATAGCCATGGGAAGACAAAAACAATTGTCAAAACTTTTTTATCTCATTTATAACTACAAACGCTACCAATTACCGATAAATCCAAATTCCTAGCAAAACCCGACAAAATTTTATCTGCATTATTGCCATCAATTATGCGAATTGGCGAAGTAGCTGCCTGCTAAGTTCGTCTTTGTTATGAGAAATATTGGTTTATTATGGTAACCTGTGTAAGCTTGTCCGCTTTTGTTGTGTGTATCGTATTTCTAATGTGTCTAATTAATGCTTTTAATTAACGGTATTTTTTGTTGTTTACTTAATTAGAAAAGTATAATATTGATAAAATAATGATTTAATATGCTGAAAGTAGCCTAGAGTAAAATTCTGATAATAACTTTTAACCCACCGTATGTATGTAAGTGATGAAAGGTCATTGTCTGATGATATATATATCGAGAAGGTCGAAGACCATATCTAGTAATGCAGATGCTAGCTTCAAATAAACATTTTTATTTGCCAAGTCAGATGTGTTTGTTTAGTACATATTATGTAAGCACAATAGCACTATGCATTTAAAGTGTTTATGTATAGAATTTGTGCCACTTTCTCTAAAATAATCTTAACCGTTACAACTATATTTAAATAAAACTACTTAGAAAATCCCAAATTTAGAGTTATTCGTTAACATGAAAAACTTTTCTTATAATCAATGACAAATCTTTATTTTAGAAAAGTCAAGTCAATAATTATTTTGGATTAAGGCTATTGTTCATTTTTGTTTACATTTATTGAAAAATTTAGATAAAACTTTTTCATATTTTTAAAAACTTCGAAAGCTAAGTTTACGGTAATTATAATAGGTAAAATATTGTTAGATTTTTAAATATTTGTAGCTATATGGAACTATCGTTTTCGATAATATTGCTAATTTTTAAAGGGATTAAGTAAATTTGGCTCATTTCATATGTTGAGACTTACGAAGGTAAGGGCACTAGTATACAAGTATATATTTTTGGGAATTTTAAAAATACATATTTTGGGAAATTTAAATATGGGTTACGTAACATTGGGAAATTTGGTACATAAACAATGCGTGAAGTGTCAAGGTTTAATTCAAAACTTTTTTTTACTCATTTATAACTACAAAGGCTACTAATGATTGTAGTTAAGTTTATTTTTTTGTAGTACCAATAATTACTCAGATAACCTAATAAATGTTGTTCAAAGCCAGAAAAAAAATAAAACTGCGTTAAAAATTTTGGTATACACTCAAAATTGATTGTAGTTTATTGTAGCGCCGAAAAAAATCCCTAATCCCATACAAGTCAAAAAATATTTAATCATAACACAGCCATGGGAAGACAAAACAATTGTTCAAAACTTTTTTATCTCATTTATAACTACAAACGCTACTAATGATTGTAGTAGAGTTTATTTGTTTGTAGTACCAATAATTACGCAGCTAACCTAATAAATGTTGTTCTAAGCCAAAAATAAAATGAAACTGCGTTAAAAATTTTGGAATACACTCAAAATTGATTGTAGTTTATTGTAGCGACGAAAAAAAATGTTTAATCCCATACAAGTCAAAAAATATTTAAACATAACATAGCCATGGGAAGACAAAACAATTGTTCAAAACTTTTTTATCTCATTTATAACTACAAACGCTACTAATGATTGTAGTAAAGTTTATTTTTTGTAGTACCAATAATTACGCAGCTAACCTAATAAATGTTGTTCTAAGCCAGAAAAAAATAAAACTGCGTTAAAAATTTTGGAATACACTCAAAATTGATTGTAGTTTATTGTAGCGACGAAAAAAATTCTTAATCCCATACAAGTCAAAAAATATTTAAACATAACATAGCCATGGGAAGACAAAACAATTGTTCAAAACTTTTTTATCTCATTTATAACTACAAACGCTACTAATGATTGTAGTAAAGTTTATTTTTTGTAGTACCAATAATTACGCAGCTAACCTAATAAATGTTGTTCTAAGCCAGAAAAAAATAAAACTGCGTTAAAAATTTTGGAATACACTCAAAATTGATTGTAGTTTATTGTAGCGACGAAAAAAATTCTTAATCCCATACAAGTCAAAAAATATTTAAACATAACATAGCCATGGGAAGACAAAACAATTGTTCAAAACTTTTTTATCTCATTTATAACTACAAACGCTACTAATGATTGTAGTAAAGTTTATTTTTTTGTAGTACCAATAATTACGCAGCTAACCTAATAAATGTTGTTCTAAGCCAGAAAAAAATAAAACTGCGTTAAAAATTTTGGAATACACTCAAAATTGTTTGTAGTTTATTGTAGCGACGAAAAAAAATTCTTAATCCCATACAAGTCAAAAAATATTTAAACATAACATAGCCATGGGAAGACAAAACAATTGTTCAAAACTTTTTTATCTCATTTATAACTACAAACGCTACTAATGATTGTAGTAAAGTTTATTTTTTGTAGTACCAATAATTACGCAGCTAACCTAATAAATGTTGTTCTAAGCCAGAAAAAAATAAAACTGCGTTAAAAATTTTGGAATACACTTGAAATTGATTGTAGTTTATTGTAGCGACGTAATATCAATAAATATTTTAATAGCATATCAATTTTAAAATTGTATTATCTCAACGTTACAATATGACTAAATTATTTTTGTATACAATATACTATCAATTTGTTATTCTAGCATTAACCAGTTAACGGTTAACAATTTTATTAGGTTAGCTGCGTAATTATTGGTACTACAAAAAATAAACTTTACTACAATCATTAGTAGCGTTTGTAGTTATAAATGAGATAAAAAAGTTTTGAACAATTGTTTTGTCTTCCCATGGCTATGTTATGTTTAAATATTTTTTGACTTGTATGGG
Organism: Listronotus bonariensis; assembly: GCA_014170235.1. Classification (NCBI taxonomy): domain Eukaryota; kingdom Metazoa; phylum Arthropoda; class Insecta; order Coleoptera; family Curculionidae; genus Listronotus; species Listronotus bonariensis. The sequence goes on along the minus strand of JACEGR010000386.1, from coordinate 174,012 downwards.
ATTAAGAATTTTTTTTCGTCGCTACAATAAACTACAATCAATTTTGAGTGTATTCCAAAATTTTTAACGCAGTTTTATTTTTTTTCTGGCTTAGAACAACATTTATTAGGTTAGCTGCGTAATTATTGGTACTACAAAAATAAACTTTACTACAATCATTAGTAGCGTTTGTAGTTATAAATGAGATAAAAAAGTTTTGAACAATTGTTTTGTCTTCCCATGGCTATGTTATGTTTAAATATTTTTTGACTTGTATGGGATTAAGAATTTTTTTCGTCGCTACAATAAACTACAATCAATTTTGAGTGTATTCCAAAATTTTTAACGCAGTTTTATTTTTTTTTCTGGCTTAGAACAACATTTATTAGGTTAGCTGCGTAATTATTGGTACTACAAACAAATAAACTTTACTACAATCATTAGTAGCGTTTGTAGTTATAAATGAGCTAAAAAATTAGGTTTTTTTCTAAAGCGGGTTCCAGCGTGATGGAGCTACTGGTTTACTTAACTGATACATACAGAGTAGCACAAAAAGATGGGACGTTTTAAAGAAATTTAAATAGTATAACTAGCCCCTTTAGTTTACACATAAAAATTATAATTAAATTTGAATAGCTTATGTCAAAAAATCCCTAGGTACCAATATTTATAAAAATATTCAAAACGTCTTAAAAATAACCGAGATAAATTTTACAAAAATCACTTTGACACCCTGTATCTTCCTTATTATTAACTTTTGGATATAGGTATGTTTGGTTAAATCTTAATATGTTGGCATAAGAAATCTATGGTTTTCTGTGTACCAATAATTAGCGGACACTCTGTATACACAAGATGACCCAAGAAAGGTAATGAGGAAGAGTTAAAAAGAATCATAAGAATTAACTGTGTGACTGAAGAGGAAATGACAAAAGACAGACTTAACAAATATAATCACTGGACATCTACTTAATGAAAATAAGTATTCTTGACAAGCAGCCGAAATCATTTTACAGAAATAAAAGAGTTTAAAACCCCTTAAACTGCTTGTAATTTTCTTGCACAGTATTTGACAGTTTTGCACTCTTTTATTACTGAAAAATGATTTAGACTGCTTGTCAGGAATACCTATTTTCATTAAATATTTGTTCTACGGACTTAGGTTCGTGTAATTTTTTCACACTGTTGACAGAGGGCGGGCGGTAGCTTATTTGATTTTGATTTCCTAAATGATTCCTTTGGAGTTTTTTTATTATTGGCTACATCTTACTGATAAGAACCAAATTTAAGACCGATCTGCGGTTGGTGATCCTTATTAGCTCCAAAGAAAAACCTATGGCTAGTGTGAAAATCGGCTTAGGTAGTGTTTGTTGGATGTAACCTTGCAGTGCAAGAAATAATAGGCAGTAAGGATTTTCAAACTTTTTAATTTTGTAAAAACATTGGACATCATTTAACAGTAGTTTAAAAGCAGTAGTATAAGATCTGGGCTTGTGCTAAATGAATCTTGTCCGAGCAGTACAGAGACAAGGCTTAATAACTCAAACTTAACAGTATACTACCCTCTAGGTATGTTTGGTGTAGTTCTTAAGCGGTTGGTCAAAGACCGGATTAAAAGAAAGGTTAGGGAACTGTCGTTGTCGATATCAGGAATAGTCCATGCCAGCGCAATGTTTTAGGGATATTTACAGAACCTTACAGCCAGATTTTGTGGCATGGCCTTGAAATTGTTGACAGTTCTGCAGCTGTGCAGCTACACCTCTCACTGGCAGCCGCTTCTGATTGTGCATTAAAACATCTTCCAAGAGTGTTTGTGCTACAAAAAACAACATATTTTTAGGCTGGTATTTAGACCTTTTACGATTCCGCTACACTTTAGTTTTGAACTATAACTCTATTTGTGCGAAAACTGGCCATTAGGTCCCGATCTGGCATTGTTTTTCACTCAACAAGTCCCTCGATTCGTTTGTCCCGACAGGATATAAACGATCCGATCCGAAAACACGATCTGATTTATCTTTTTTCTAAGTTGCTCTTGCGGATACAATACGGTTTCTGTAACTAAACCAATCGGTTAAATCGCTATCAAAAGTGAAAATTGGAAAACCTTTGAACTTAAATATCAATAATGACATTTTTTAAAGTTGATATAATGGCCAACAATATTTATCACTTACAATCTGCCTAGATTCTCAATTATTACTATTTTTGAGACATTTTTTTTAAATCCTCTTTAGAGATGCTCTTCATTAATACGACAACCGGTGCTCAGATTCATAAGACAAGCCATTGCACTTATGTCTAGTCCTCAAGTACATGAAAATTGCGGAAATGCGGAAGTCCGAAGCGAAACAGATGTCAAACGACGCCGAGATTGTGCCTCTTTGTTGCTCGTTCCGCGCTCTCGCTTGCACTTCAAGCTTTAAATGGAACGCACAAGGTAACGGAACATGAGTCATGTTTTTTGATGCGTGCCCCCAGGTCCATCGAATTATAAGACGTTGTCACGTCAAAAACCTTTAATTTTAAAAACATCTATTTCAGTAAACATTGCTAGACTAGAAAGACTAAGTTAAATAAGTATTTATTGTTGTTGTTACATAATTGCTAATAATAAAATATAAAACCTAATTTTTAAAAGAAAAAGTTTCCGCATTACTTCTTATATGGTCTTAAAGAATACAAATTAGTGAATTTTATTCTTTTTTCTTAAATTGAACAAGATACGGAAAAAGAGGCGTAAAAGCTGTTTTTTGCTTAATCTAAATAAAGCACACAAATTTTACACACATTTACACAGTCAATGGTGTACCGTTTTCTGTTAGTTGCCGCTTGAGACGCCACTGGACTTATGAGATGTATTAAAGTTAGTGATATGTTACCCTCTGAATTCAATAGCTAACACTGCCAAATTAAAACAAAATTGGGTGAGAGATATGTATATAGGATATAAAACAATATTTTTTTTACAAGTTTAACACCCTGTATCTTGTGAACGAGTAATTTTCAGATTCATGTTTATACGACCTTTCTTTAATATTTTCAATAGTAGAATATGCTTATAACTTTTTTAACAACATTCTATAACACCCTTTATATAGGACCCCCTATAAAAATTAAAGCAGAGTTAGATGTAGCCTCGTCCAGACATGCAACAATTTGCCAAACATCCGTCCAAATAAACCAACCTGTTTGGGCGCTCCTTTGACGCCAAAAAACCGTTTCATGGCGTTCTGGCAGGCCATAAAAGATAACTCCAGAAGAAATTGTGCAGGAACTCCATGAAATCATTTAGATCGCTGATTAAAGTTGGATGAGCCAGTTGAGTCTGAGCCTATCAAGTAAAGTTTTAAAGATGCGAAAACTATTTGCTCGATGGGTGCCGCAATTGTCAGATCAGATCAGAAACTCATTAGCATGACCGTCTGTGTAAGCATTCCCCAACTAATTTTTTTGTTTATTTATTACTGTTAATGATACTTGGCTTCACAACTACACGCCAAAACAAACCAATCAAGATGGTGGTTAGAAACAAACCGATTCCCAAGATGGCTTTCCATTAGTAGGAAAGGTTACAGCAACAATTTTTTTGATACAAATTTACCTATACAACTTGACCATTAGATTTTCATTTTATTCTGAATTTAAAAAGATAGCCTCCGATTGACGTGATTACTGCCACAAATGAGTATTTTGAAGAAGTAGACAAATCAGCCTATCGCGATGACATAAAGGGCCTTAGGCACTGATAAAATGTAATAAGCTACACGGATACTAAAAAAATAGGAATAGTCTTTAACCCATATTTTTTCATTCCATTCTCGTACGTGTTACATTATTAACCTTTTTTTTTATTGCAATTGTTTACTCCAGATTAGAAACTCATTAGCATGACACCTGTGTAAGCATTCCCCAACTAATTTTTCTGTTTATTTATTACTGTTAATGATACTTGGCTTCACAACTACACGCCAAAACAAACCTATCAAGATGGTGGTTAGAAACAAACCGATTCCCAAGATGGCTTTCCACTAGTAGGAAAGGTTACAGCAACAATTTTTTTGATACAAATTTACCTATACAACTTGACCATTAGATTTTCATTTTATTCTGAATTTAAAAAGATAGCCTCCGATTGACGTGATTACTGCCACAAATGAGTATTTTGAAGAAGTGGACAAATCAGCCTATCGCGATGACATAAAGGGCCTTAGGCACTGATAAAATGTATTAAGCTACACGGATACTAAAAAAATAGGAATAGTCTTTAACCCATATTTTTTTCATTCCATTCTCGTACGTGTTACATTATTAACCTTTTTTTTATTGCAATTGTTTACTCCAGATTAGAAACTCATTAGCATGACCACCTGTGTAAGCATTCCGCAACTAATTTTTCTGTTTATTTATTACTGTTAATGACACTTGGCTTCACAACTACACGCCAAAACAAACCAACAATCAGGATGGTGGTTAGAAATAAACCGATTCCCAAGATGGCTTTCCATTAGTAGGAAAGGTTACAGCAACAATTTTTTTGATACAAATTTACCTATACAATTTGACCATTAGATTTTCATTTTATTCTGAATTTAAAAAATAGCCTCCGATTGACGTGGTTACTGCCACAAATGATTATTTTGAAGAAGTGGACAAATCAGCCTACAGCGATGACATAAAGGGCCTTAGGCACTGATAACAGGGCTGTATTATCCATTAGGCTGACTAGGCAACAGCCTAGGGCGCCATGAAAAAATAGGTGCCAGGCAGGAGAGTAATAGGCGGTAGACAGAGAAGTTTTTTAAAAATAAAAAAGTAGTTTAGTTTAGGTTGAGTGGGGATTTTTGGTGACTAATAATTTCTCTGTGAATAAGATGCTTTGGAACAAAATAGGCAAATAGGCGCGCGAAAAAAGGAGGGAAGGACCTTTTTTTTTTATGGTCATCAAAATTTTTTGATTGAAAATAGGCGCTCCGGGAATTGTAGCCTAGGGCGCCTCAAACAGTTAAGACGGCCCTGACCTGACTGATAAAATGTATTAAGCTACACTGATACTTAAAAAAATAGGAATAGTTTTTAACCCATATATTTTTCATCCCATTCTCGTACGTGTTACTTTATTAACCCTCTTTTTCGAAGTCGATTAAAACCCAACCAATTAAAAATATAAATACATAAAATAAGTTAAATACGAATGACGGGCGTGTGTAACAAAAGTTGATATTAATCCCCATTTATCCTCCGAATCAAATATTCCTTTTTGTAATTCTGTCGTCATCGGCCGCGCGGGCTCTGAAAATTACACAAAACCCATCACGTACAGTTTCACATGCCCGATAATGAAAATGAAATCCGTCGAATGGTGATGATGACACATTGGTAAAAGCGTATTACACGGGAGATATTCCGTTTCGGTTTTTACGTCAAAAAATAAAAAATTATAGTCTACTACTTATTAAAATATATATTGCAAGTTTTATAAAATATTTTGCTACGTACGAGTCTACGTACAGGGTGTCAACGAATCTATTAGACAAGCCATAACTTTTAAAGTATTAAAAATATCAAAATAAGACTTGGTTATAAGTAAATACTATGTCCAGATAAAAGTTTTTACATATTTCTCACTTTTCGGTTACTTTCGGTTTAACCGAAAGTGATTCCAATTTTAAATTTTTAAATGGAATACTCTGTATACTTTAAGCATCTTTAACTTTGGAATCCTGAGACCATTTTAAATAGTAATTGGTCGTTGATTTTTAAAAGTATTTACGCTTCTTAAATTTTTAGGAGTCATTAGTAGTATTGAATCTAGGTGGCTATGATCCCCTTCCTCTATTTATACTTATTTATGGTTGTATTTTTAATTTGATTGCAAATAAATTGCTATCGTCAGATTCGCCGAAAAATCCTTTATTTAAAAAGTGCTTGTCTAAAAACGGCTGCCATTTAAAAATCAATAGTTACACACAAACATGTAAATTTGTCAAATTATTTTATTTTTCTCGCTCATATTAGTCACTAAAGCTTTGCAATTATATTTTTCATCACCTAGGCTGACTAGATTAAATTGCGTCAAATCATGGACATCCAGATAAAATATTAAAAATAGCTCTAAAAAAGAAAGTACGCGTAAATACTTTTTAAAATGTCACATTCTGATTAGAATTGCCTCAGAAACCCAAAAATGATAAAATATACAGTGTGTTCCATTTAAAAATTTATAATTGGAGCCAACTCCAGTTAATCCGAAAATGACATGAATGTGAAAAATATGCGTGAACTCTTTTCTGCTCATACCATTTACATATACCAAGACTTATTTTGATATGTTTAATGGGGGAGATACATGTTTTTTTATATTATTGTGACGGTGCGGTATATCCTCTTAAGGAAGGTAGACACGGGTGGGGAGCCCTGGTTCATACAGGTCATTTCGCACGGCCGCGCCAGCCCCACTTTTGCTCTGCTTCCCGACGTTGGTAGTTCTCCGCTCCGTCAACACGTTACCTTCTCGTCGAGACTGCGAGGGATAGATTAAGGTAGGCCTTTCCAACTTAAAATAGTGTTAATTTAGGTGTTTTAATTAATAAAGAGGCTACTATATTGTTTTAAATGATGAGTCTGATTTAATAATTGCCCCCGATATCCCGGTAACCGTAACAATTGGTGGAGGTGCCGTTCTAAACGAGTCTTTTGTTTTAATTCTCATTTAAAATAGTAGTAGCTATTTTTATGCATTCTTTTTGTTTTTGGTATTTAAGTGAATCAATTTTATAGCGTAGTAAAGTTTAAAAAATGCGGGTTTCAGTGATAAATATCGAGAAGTATTTTTTTACATTTTTTTTTGGTTTGACCTTGAGTTCTTTTTGTGGTGTGACTAAATTCCTTGCGATGCGGCTTGCTTCCCTGCTTTTAATATGTACGCTTTGTTGATAAAATTGTCAAATTTGAAAAAGGAATACAGCAGTAATGAATAATTAGCATTTTTTTTGTGTGGACTTAAGTGAACTTTTTCTAAATTGGCCAATTTTTTACACCAAAGCGTCCTACAGTTTTCTTTTGCTTTTGTTTTTTTAAATGATTTTTTTATTTGTCCTGGTGTTTTTCTTTAAAGGGGGAAAACTTTGGTGTTGATACTTTATAAGATTAAAACTTAGGCGGTGCAAAGTACTTTACAAGCTTAGACATGTTTTCCGGTTATTGGCAGGTCGAGATTGAAGAAAGAGATAAGCATAAGACAGCATTCATAACGACAGATGGCCTCTTTGAATTTAACAGATTAAGCTTTGGTTTAACTACAGCACCGAGCACGTTTCAGCAGCTGACGGACGCAATCCTGGGAAGCATGGAATGGAATGGCGCTATGACATACCTTGACGACATCCTAGTATATGGGGCAACATTAGAAGAACACAATGACAATCTGAAGAAAGTTTTTTCAAAACTTAAGGCCACGGGACTGAAACTAAAACCATCCAAATGTCACTTCGCCTATAAGCAAATTACAGTTTTGGGACACACCATTAGCGAAGAGGGAATCCTCCCTGATGCAACGAAGTTAGAAGCGGTAGAGAAGTTTGCAGTCCCAACATCGAAAAAGAAGCTCCAAAGTTTTTTAGGACTGGCCAATTATTATAGGAAGTTCATAGAGAAGTTTAGTGTCATAGCGAAGCCTTTGTATGACCTTCTTAAGAAAGACGCACGTTTTAAGTGGACGTCCGCCCAGCAAAACGCGTTTTTGGACCTCAAAAACAAATTAATTTCTCCTCCTGTACTGGCACACTTCCTCCCCGAAGCAAAAAAGGAACTCCATGTAGATGCTTCCGACCAAGGCATAGCAGCAGTACTTTTGCAGGAAATGCAAGGAGAAATGCACCCAATTTGTTATGTGTCTAGAACACTCACGAAGGCAGAAAAAAATTATGGAATTGGAGAAAAAGAAGGCTTGGCGATTGTGTGGAGTTTATCATATCTGAGAAGCTATATTTGGGGACAACACATAAAAATCTTTTCGGACCACCAACCACTTTGTTTTCTAAAAGACGTAAAAAATGTATCAGGAAGACTTGCGAGATGGAGCTGCAAACTACAGGAGTTTGACTACGAAATAATACATAAAGCAGGCAGATGTAATCAAGATGCAGATGGACTCTCACGATACCCCTATTTGGAAGCTACAAAGAAAGACGAAGAGGATGCTAACAATATACCAACGTTTCTACTACCGTTAGTCAATATTGAGGAGTTCCAAGCCGAAGACCCAGCAGTGTCAGACGTGATTAAAGCAGTCCAAAATGTAAATTATGGAAGTTCACATTTGCAAAGACGAGCTAAAAACTATATAGTAAAAGGCGGAATTTTATATAAGAAGTCAATGAACCCACGTTACAATGACAAATTAGTCATTCCACAAGGACTAAAGTTACAGTTACTACAACAATTGCATTGCGAACCACTGTCAGGACACTTGGGTTTTGCAAAAACTTATGACAAAATCAGTTCACGTTACTACTGGGACAACATGAACAAAGAAATAAGAAAATTCATTAGGGGATGTCCAGATTGCCAAATTAGGAAAGGACCTACTAATGTCCTGCCACCAGGAGAATTGCAGCCCATAGAAGTAGACGATTTGCAACTTTTTGATATGATAGGAATAGACATTTTAGGACCGTTGACAAAAACTAAATCTCAAAATAACAACATTATAGTTTGTACGGAGTATGTAAGCAGGTTCGCCATCACAAAAGCAGTACCAAGCGCGAAGGCTTGGTACACCAGGCTTTGCACGATTCTCAGAGCAAGTTTGGGACTGGGATACATACCAAAAGTCTGGAGGCACATTAGGGTGGTCTTTATTCCTAAACCTGGCAAGTCAGGACAGGATAAAGCAAAGTCCCTAAGAGCAATAAGTCTTATGTCGTTTGTACTAAAGACACTTGAGAAACTGGTAGATATGCATATTAGAGGGGGTGTCTTGGTAAACAGACCACTACACAAGGCCCAATATGCATACACAGCAGGTTTGTCAACGGAAACGGCACTCCATGACCTTGTACAAAGGGTGGAGTACGTTCTGGAAAACAAAGAGGTGTTGTTGGGAGCTTTTCTCGATATAGAGGGCGCATTTGACAACACCTCTTTTGAAGTGATCACAAGGGCGATTCGTCACAGGCAAGTTGACGAAACATGCTGCAGATGGATAGGCTGCATGCTAAAAGACCGTGTGATCCACTCGACACTCTTGGGTGAAACTCTGTCGGCGCGGGTAGCAAGGGGATGCCCACAGGGGGAGTATTATCTCCCCTTCTCTGGAACCTTGTTGTGGACGGGCTGATAGACAGGCTTAAGAGCAACAACCATGAAGTTTTAGGGTATGCGGATGACATAGTCATTGTATGCCAGGGCAAATTCAATACTACGGTCAGAGAGCGAATGCAACAGGCTCTGAATATAGTAGCTACTTGGACGGAAGAGGTTGGTTTAAAAATCAGTCCAACCAAATCCAGAATAGTGCCTTTCACAAAAAGAAGAAAACTAGAGGGGTTGGGTCCTCTCAATCTTCAAGGCACTGAAATACCAATGATGGGGGAGGTTAAGTATTTGGGGGTTATATTGGACTCAAAACTCACCTGGAACCACCATTTGGACAAAGTAATCAAAAGAGCGGAAATAGCATTAATTCTGGCTCGCAGAACATATGGCAAAACGTGGGGACTAAGACCACAAATGGTTCACTGGTTGTACAATACTGTGGTGAAACCAGCCATAACATATGCATCCATTGTTTGGTGGACCAAGACCAGACAGCACACGGCTATGCTTCGGCTGAGCAAGGTGCAAAGACTAGCCTGCCTTGGCATAGCGGGATGCATTAAAAGTACACCAACAGCGGTCTTGGAGACCCTACTTGACCTCCCGCCACTGCATATAGTGGTACAAGGGGAGGCGAGAATGGGGGTATACAGACTGAAACACAACCTGAGCAACACAAAAGTTAGATCAGGACACATGGAAATAAAAATATCATAAGGAGTCCCATAATGGATATGAGGACAGACTATATGACCCCACAAATCGTACCCAGAAGACCCTTTCAGGTGACAATACACCCAAGGGAGAACTGGGCAAACGAAAATTTCAGACTCTCTCTTCGAGGTCAAACCTGGTATACGGACGGGTCCAAAACCGAAGAAGGGTCAGGAGCAGGTGTCTACAGTGAGATGGGAAACACTCGTTTGACCTTTCCACTGGGAAACCACGCCTCTGTATTTCAAGCAGAAATTTTTGCGATCTTACAATGTGCCAGGATTAACAACCAAAGGCCCCGCACAAATTGTACAATCAACATTCTTACGGATAGTCAAGCAGCCCTTGGTGCACTAATTAATCCCAAGGTATCGTCTTGGCTGGTACTAGAATGCCTCGAGGAACTCAGGGAACTGGCGGAACGCAACAACACGAGGTTGATGTGGGTGCCAGGGCATTGCGGAATTCGAGGCAATGAAAACGCAGACGAACTGGCTAGAAGGGGGTCAGCCACGACATACGTCGGGCCAGAACCAGTCCTTGGAGTGCCAAAGAGCACCTTCCGGAGTGCGGTACAAAACTGGGTAAAGGACCAGCAAAGACTGCACTGGGAAAGGCTTCCTCAACACATGCATGGGAAAATATACATCAGTGGACCATGCACAAAAAGAGCTAAAGAACTACTCAAAATGGGTAGGAATCAGCTAAGAACGATCACAGGTTTCCTCACCGGACATGCTCCAGTGAAAGAACACCTAAATAAAATGGGATTATACAACGGAGATCTGGACTGCAGATTATGTGGAGCAGAGACCGAAACAGTATCCCACATACTGTCAGAGTGTGAGGCACTGGATCACAAAAGACAGGCAATCTTCGGGGATATTAGAGTGCCCCGGAAACATATGGTACGCACCCAGCAGACCTATACCGCCTTCTTCAAGGAACTAGGGTACTGGAATGGGTACAATAAAACGGGAGTTTGGTACAATAAGCCTTCAGGCTGCAGTGCCACCGGACATGCAGACGGCTCCCTGGGAAGAAAAAAAAGCGCGAAGGCAGAAGAAGTGGCAGCATTTCTAGTGGACCAAGTAATTTGCATACACGGGGTACCAAGAAAAATATTAAGTGACAGAGGACAAGTTTTCAGATCGAAATTAGTCAAAAGATTTAACAAAACGCTTGCAGACATGTTAAGCTTATACGTGTCCACAGCACAAACCGATTGGGACTTATATCTACCACAAGTGACATTTGCCTACAATACCAGTAAACAAGAGACCACACATTTTGCTCCATTCTATTTAGTTTTTGGAAGAGACCCACAACTAATACCGGATGCCATGTTTTTGAAAAACATACAAACGGTGGTACCAAATCCCAATATTGAAAATGACAGAGAAGAAGCAAGAAGAAGTATTAAAGAAAAACAAAAAATAGACAAGTTAAGATACGATGACAAGCACCGAGACGTTACATATAAAACGGGAGACAAGGTCAAGCTGAGAATGTATATAAGAAAAGTTGGAAAAAGTGACAAGTTACAATGCAAATACCATGGACCGTTTGTAGTAGTAAGGAAAGTGTCACCAGTCAATTATATTATACAAAAGGGTGAAGGAGCAAGAGCAAAACAAGAAACCGTACATGTATGCAGGCTAGCACCATACTACGCACCATATGACTTTGAAAATTAGTAAAAACAATGTAAAATATTTTTTGTAATGACTTTAATGTATTTGTAAAGTTAAAGGAAACGTAACATATAGGAAGAAAATATAAATAAATAGTTTTTTTTCTCTTTTCCCCGTTTTAAAGAGGGCACAAAGTAAAAGTTAAGAAGTATTCAGGTTGATTGTTTATTGAAAGGAAAAAAGTAGGGAAATTAAGTGGCGGCTACAAGGATATACGACTAACTTTGGCTTAGGATTGTGACAACACTATCCTAGGTGAAATTTAGTTGTCGTGTTTTGTCTATTCTATGTTATTGTGATTTCGTGTAAGATGGTAGCAAATATGGTAAAAAGGGGGGGACAAGAAGAATGTGTAAAAGTTAAGCTACGGAAAAGTCATTTAATTTTTTTTTTCAAAGGAATAGACTCGGGCGTAAGGCCCCATTAAATTGTGCGTAAAGCCGAATACGGAGACAAGCTTTTCGTCTGATTGCCTTGCATGTATATAATATTAGTGATTTTGTAAATATTTGTTTTTGACACTGTCTTCTTTTATTTTTCATGTGTACATCGGAGCCAAAGCCAGTCAGCGGGACAGCCGTCAGCCAAAGGGGGTCCATCAGCCAAACAGCTCGAGGGACATCCACCCGGTGACGCATGGAGCCACCACGCTCTTCATTGGAAAGCGAGACTGGCCAGGCACCCCAGAAACGCATAGAGACGCCAAGGGAAAAGAAGACACAGAAAAAGAAAAATAGAAATTGTATATAGTAGTCTGAAAAATATAGTTTTTTTTTAGTTGGAAAGTTAGGGAATGTAAATATTAGTTAGTCGTGTAAATATTGTTTTGTTTGTGTTCTTAGTAGTCTTTCTTTAGTTGAACCTTTATTAAATTTTTTTTTGGTCCACAACATTTTCTTTTTGACAAAAAGGAAACCTTTTAAGGTTCCCTTTTGTTTTCCTGGGGGATGTGTGACGGTGCGGTATATAGTCTTAAGGAAGGTAGATACGGGTTGGGAGCCCTGGTTCATACAGGTCACTTTGCACGGCCGCGCCAGCCCCTTTTGCTCTGCTTCCCGACGTTGGTAGTTCTCCGCTCCGTCAACACGTTACCTTCTCGTCGAGACTGCGAGGGATAGATTAAGGTAGGCCTTTCCAACTTTTAATAATGTTAATTTAGGTGTTTAAATTAATAAAGAGGCTACTATATTGTTTTAAATGGTGAGTCTGATTTAATAATTGCCCCGATATCCCGGTAACCGTAACAATATGTTAGTATAATCCTTTAAAAACACGTCACTAAAACTTTACACAAATTTTAGCATTGCTTATATTACAGTTAGTTACTAGAGTCATTGACTTTTTATTGACCAATCTAACTGAAATTTTACAAACAGCGGTACTTTCTGTTAGAAATACATGTGATGAACCAGTATGTAAACATTATTGTTATTACCTTTATTTTATACCTATTGGTATTGTAATTGTTAATTTTTAAGTAGTGTCAATAAAAGTTTTTATATGTGTCATCGCCTTCATATTATTTAGTCTTATTAAAAAGTTTCTAAGTTATATTTCTAATTGGTTATGATCTGGCGAAAAGGTAAATCTACAACATCTGAGAGTGTTTGGTTGCAAAGCTTACCTTCATGTACCCGACGGTCAAAGAAAGAAGTTAGATCCCAAGGGTAAAAAGCTATGTTTCGTTGGATATTGTCAAAATACAAAAGGATACAGACTGATAGATCCGGTAAATCCAAAGAAAATAATCAAAGGAAGAGACGTGACATTTTTAGAGACGCACACCTATTTTGAAAAGACAAAAGACGTAAAAACCAAAGTTAACCATCAAGATATCAAAATATGTCAAGAAATACCAATAGTTTTTGATGAGGAACCACATATACTACAGTCAAATGAAAGTGTTGTATCCTTTGAAGAACCAGATGACAGTTTATCGCTTAAGGCAAATGACAGTCCTAGTGAAGAGCCAAGTACAAATAACAATGTTCGATACTATTTGCGAAGCAGGACATCAAAAGAACTTCCTGGCTTTGTGGCATACCAAGCATACTTTGATGAACCATTTACTGTTCAAGAAGCGGTCTCAAGTGATATGCATGATGCATGGTATGAAGCCATGCAGGAAGAATATGCCGCTCTTCAGAAAAATAACACTTGGCAATTAGTCGATTTACCAAAAGGTAAAAAATCTATAGACTGCAAATGGGTTTTTAAGGTTAAAACCAATACAGATGGAACTACAGATAGATACAAAGCTCGCCTTGTTGCCAAAGGTTTCGCACAAAAATATGGTGTGGACTACGATAAAACTTTTTCTCCAGTAGTGCGACATTCTACTTTAAGGATGTTGATCGCATTAGCAGCCAAGTTGGATCTTGATATTGACCAGATGGATGTGAAGACTGCATTTCTTAATGGTGATCTTAAAGAAACCGTTTACATGAAGCAGCCTGAAGGATTTATCCAAGAAAATCAGGAGTATAAGGTGTGTCTACTGAAGAAATCACTTTATGGGTTAAAACAGGCACCAAGAGCATGGTATGAGAAAATCCATTCTGTTCTGCAAAATTTTGGTTTACAGCGCCTAGAGAATGAACCTTGTGTCTATTATAAAAGAAAAGATGAAAAATTGTTAATTCTAACTCTCTATGTTCATAATATCTTGATTTTTTCTAACAACAACACTAAAAAATCAAACTTAAAGATTCAGCTTATGTCCCAATTTGATATGAAAGACATGGAAACAGCAAACCAAATCCTAGGACTTAGAATTAGGAGAGAAAAAGATGGAATTTATATTGATCAAAAGAAATACATACAAACCATTTTGGAAAAATTTTACATGATTAATTGTAAAGCCGTAAAAACACCTTTAAAACAAAACAAAAAATTTAATAAACATGAAAATTTAATTCCTGATTTAAAGTTGCCGTATCAGAATATAATTGGCTCTTTAATGTACCTAGCAGTGTGTACAAGACCAGACATTGCATACTCAACAAGTTTTTTAAGTCAGTTTAACACCTGCTACAACGAAGAACATTTTAAAGCTGCAAAACGGGTTCTTCGGTACCTAAAGGGCACTATGGACTACTGTTTATTCTTCTCCAAAGACCAAAAAGATTTAGAAGGCTTCATGGATGCCGATTGGGGAAGGGATATTACAGACAGAAAATCCTATACAGGCTATGTATTTAAATTTAGGAGTGCTGCAGTTTCCTGGGAAAGTAAAAGGCAAAGAACAGTAGCATTATCAAGTGCTGAAGCTGAATACATGGGTCTTTCTGAAGCAACGATGGAAGCCATTTTCTTGCAAAGTTTCTTGAAGTTGGTAAATGAGAAAAAATGTGTCACATTGTTTAATGATACCCAGTCAGCTCAAAAATTGGCTTTGAATCAAAGATAACACAGTAGAACTAAACACATTGACATTCGACACAAGTTCGTACGAGAAGCTATCCAGTCAGATCAAATAGATTTGAAATATTTACCCACAAATCAGATGATGGCTGATGTTCTAACAAAAAGTTTGGGAAGACCCAAACATGAAGCTTTCTGTCAAGAACTTGGTTTAGTTTTAAAACAGTAATGTTTAAGGGCTGGTGTTAGAAATACATGTGATGAACCAGTATGTAAACATTATTGTTATTACCTTTATTTTATACCTATTGGTATTGTAATTGTTAATTTTTAAATAGTGTCAATAAAAGTTTTTATATGTGTCATCGCCTTCATATTATTTTGTCTTATTAAAAAGTTTCTAAGTTATATTTCTAATTATTTCTATGTGAACTTCCAAAATCCGTTTTTTTTTAAATAATTTTTTAAAAGCCAAAACGATGGAAAGATTAAACCAAAATTTTATTTTATTTTTTTTAAGCATTCTATTTCGCGGATTTATTTCTCTTTTTAGGCTAACAGCCAAACTATGCCATTAATGAACACAAAAAAAATGTTGTTGATTTTCAAATCACTAGAACCGATGCTAGAGTGCCCGCCGATTAAGAAGTCTCGCCCCGACCTTCCTAGAAGAATTTAGCGTACAGCTGCCATTTTAAATAATTAAAAATATATATATATATTTTAAGAGTTAAACAAACTACATACCAATTTTTAAAAATAAATAATGACTCATCAAAAAAAAAAAAAAAAATGCAAATCTATAAAAATTTAAGCATTTTCAGGTATCTCCCCTTAATACTTTAGAACAGGAATAGCGAACCCTACAACATGCCATTTTTGTACAAAAATGTTAAATAATGTCCTACGCGTGCCATGAAATATTTTTAAGTTAGTAAAAATTTTAAAGAGTAAAAAAAAATAAATAAAAAAGATTTCCATTTTTACAATACATTTTTACTGATTCCGTTCTTTATTTAAGTATTCCACATTGCTTTTTACCTTTTTAAATATTTTTGGAAACCCCCAAAAAAAGCCCCACTTTAAAATTACACTAAAACTTTCATCCTTGCCCCTTCCGACGCTGTAGAATATTCACAGAAAAAAAAACATCAACCCACTCCCGTGCCGAAAATGTTACCTTACGTTCCATTTGTGACACGCGTGTCATTGGTTCGCCATCCCTGCTCTAGAAGTTATGGCTTGTCTAATAAATCCGTTAATACCCGGTATTCAAGGTGTTTCTAAAAGGTGCGAGAATATTACTTAATATAACGATCTAACTAAACTTACTTTAGTCTAAGACAAGGCGCAAATTGAGACGCGTGCATCGCATGCGACGCGACACAGAACAACGCGTATTTTTATACCTTAATAAAATCAAACTAAACAACGCAAATTGATTAGCGACATGACGTGGCGCGAGTCGTGTCTACACTTCCACGTGTTGCTTTTGTAGTAGTGGCACAGACCCACGTGTCGCGCGCGCCTTGTTTTTAGAGAAATAAAGTTTTGTTGTTTTGATTATTGTCGGTTACATCAGATTCAAAGCTAGCTGTGGTTACTTCTTTGTGTAATCAGTAAAATTAGCAGCACTTATCCTATAGTTGTAATTTTAAAATGTCCACTACTTGTTCTCTTTATATACTTATTTGGTGATTTCAATTTTAATTTCGTTTTTACCAAAGAATAAAGCAACACATCCTTTTTAATATATTCTGATTATGATTCAAATTTAAAACTTAAATTAAATAATAATAATTATTTCGTTCGAGTACCAGACATTTTTAAAGTGGTCGGTCGCGACAGATGCGTGTCAATAATTATTGACACGCGTCTGCGTCTCACGCGGCACGTCTGGGTCCTAATTCTCGAGCATACGAGAACGGACTCGATCACATCGCCAAAATGATCGTTCACTTCCTTAGCTGTTTTTCGTGCTACAGTCGCATGATTGGAGCATTCGTTTTGCGTTCAAGAATACCTATTTAAGCTGTTCGAGAGAACTCCGCCCACTTTTCTCATGAAAACGCTGTTCCCCAGTTTCAAGAATAAGGACCCTGGCACGTTCGAGTCGTGTCTCTCTAGTCGCGTTACCTCGAAGGCGACATAAGTGTATCAATTTGCGCCGCCTAAAAGTGAATGATTTTGGAGGTATAGGGTGTTAAAAATGTATTCTGTTTAGTTTTTATTAATAATGTTGTCAAAATTAGGTATATTGTCACAATTTTAGGATAGAGTGGGTTTTGGGAGGTAAGAATTAGAATATACTATTAATTTTATTGTAAACTTAAGAGGGCGCCATCTACGGCATCTTGCACAAATTAAAAAGAAATATTTTTTGAAGCACTTTTTATGTAACCTTTAGATAAAAATTCTTATTTCTCAATATATTTTACATAAAAGAAGGTATACTTGGTAAAAGTTGTTTTGAGCAGCAGTTTTTGAGATGCCAGACCCCTCTAGGGTTTACAATAAAATTTGATTTTATCTTCCAAAATCTCTTTCTATTCAAATATTGTAAGAATACACCTAATATATATATTTTTTAAACTAATACCAAAATAATTTTTGGATCCCTGTATTTTCTGCACCTTTTAGGACCCCGTATTAAAATTAAATAACGTTTTCCAAAAAGAAAATGGATCATTTTAAGTATGTAAATTTTGGTATTTGTTAAATATTTTAGTATAAAATAAAATAAATACTTTACTTTAATAATTAACGAATGCTTGTTTTGAGTAAAACCAATATAGAGGATATATATTTACCATTTTCACTATAATGTGAATTCGATACTGCAGGGTAAAATGGGAAGCCGCAGAATTACAAAAACAAAGTTAATATATCAAGTCAACGGAAATATTTAGCTTTCCATTTAAATCAAAATTTAATCACATACTGCTTTACAGAGGGGCAAGCGCTCCTATATCACTATATTTAAGCGGCATTTACTTTGTGTTTTAATATTAATTTTCTGTTTTAGTATAATTTATTTTAAAACTGCGCCATTTATTCTATCCTAAAACTGTTTTAAAACATACAGAAAATAATTCTAAAAATAACTGCCTTAGTTGTGTCAAAAATTTATAGAGTAATTTTTAGGAAAATGCAGAAGAATCGATGGAGGACAAAAACTCCACTAACATCTCCATTAAAACAAAATACTTTGTAAGTGCGCCCAGTTGTCACTTTGACGTTAAGAGTAGGCATTTCGTGTATTCATTTTATGGTTTAGAACTGCCCGGAACGACACCATAAGTGTTCCTTTTATATTGAAGCAGAACCGATATATTACCTCCACCCTTGCCTCTTATGCACCATCATCGCAGGATGGGCACAAAGTGTTTTGACAATAATGACATATGCCAAAGGGCAAATAGTAATATACTTGGGTATATTAAAAAATAATTAATTGTGTTTAATTAATCCACCCGAAAAAAATATAATAGAAACTACGGAAGACTAAAACATAAACCAAACAAAAAACAAAACTGTTATGTATGTATGTCACGTCAACAGTCAAATCCCACTCTTTTTGGTGTTCCTTTTAATTCTATTCTGTTCGGTTTAAAAGAATGTTTTCTACACGTTAAAAGGAATACTCCAAATGATATTAGAAACCCCTCATATATTAAAGGCGATTTAAATTAAGGAGCACAGTGTTGCAATACGGTTAATCAACAGCTAAAAATGGGTATATCGGGTGTTTCTCATAGGTACCTCCTATACCTTTCTGTACTTTTTAAGATAGAAAAGTGAAATTTGGTATATCGTTATTTGACTTTCTTTACTTTCAAATTTTTAATGGCACCACCGGTATACTTTATCTTATTTCGATAGAATATGAAATTCTGAATACAATGACAACTCAAATGTTATTTTTTTTTACATACCTGCTGTCAAACATTTATTTTTTAAAATTCCTATCTACAGTGCCATGATTAAGTTAACTTATTAAAGAAAAATTAATTTAATCTTTTTTGTTTTTACGACTTCTCAGGGCGCAGTCAAAATTTGCAAAATGGTATTTATGGTCATAAATCCTTTTTTTTCCATTGAAACAAGGGGTGACTCGTTCACATAACCACATAGGCGGTATTGTGATAAACACACAAGTTTGTTAAAAACAAAGAATTTATTATGTTGTCATCAACCGATATTATTATTTAGGATAATGGTTAGTTTAGCATTATATTATTACTCGATTTTTGAATATTAGCCTTTTACAAATACCGCCTATGTGGTATCAAACTATTCCAAATAAAATGCTATTTTAGGATATGCTAACGAGCCAAATTTTATCAGAATATACCGAACAGTTTAAAATTAAGAAGGGAAAAGCGGTTTACAAAATATTATTGTTTTATTTAAACATTGTTTTGATTTAATACAATTATTAAATTATGATATTGAACATGATAAAAAAAGGTAAATGAATTAATTAAAATATAATATTTAAAGATATTAAAAATATGGACCTAAATAAAATTCAAAGTAATGGTGTGTTCTGTTAGCTTCAGTAGTAGGAACTATTTTCAAAACTAATTTGTTCAGTTAAAATTTATTGGTTTAATCTAGCAATAGTTTTGTTTACTTTGCAATTTTGAAAATTGTAGGTAGCGAATATTAAAAATGCGTAGAACCTGCCTTATCGGGACGTGACAAATGTTAGCAATAAAAATAATCAACGGGGCTTAAAACGATAAAAGGCTTTCTGTAATTAAAACACGAAAAAGCCATATTTCAGCTCTCGGATTTGGATTTTGGGCAAGAGGCGACCGACGCGGCGCGCGCCCTCACTTATCTCTTCGCCGCTTTTAATTTACGTTGGCCTGAGGTCACAAGTCACGACTTTTCGGGGGATTTTTACTGCATTTGTTTATTTTGTTGTTGGTAAATACCCTAAGACAAAAAAATTTACTGTATTTTAAATTTAAACAATATTTACATTTTATAAATTTCGTACTATTTAATCTGTCTCGTTATTTAATTGGACCTAAAAGGATGTAAATATATGGAGAGTTTTCCAAAATCATTCGTTTTGAAAATTATTAAAGAAGGTAAAATAAATTATGAGTGTTTTTTTTAAATTACACATTTTTACTGATTTATTATATTTAATTATGTAAAATAAGATAATTAAATAAGTTAATAAAAAAATGACATAAGGGGTGTCTCTAAAAGATGCAAAAAAAAACTAGCACAAATTCCCAAAGGTAAAATATGACTATCTTACCCAACTTTCTTTGGTCCAAAAGTGGATGATTTTGGAGATACTAAGTGTCAAAAAGATAATCTGGTTGTAGTTTTTATAAATAGTCATGTTAATATTTGAAGTATCCTCACCATAATTGGCTAAAGAGGGTTTAATGGGATAAAAAATAAGGATCGGCTTTTTAAAATTTTATTGAAAACTCCAGAAGGTACTTCCTATAGTTTTTTAAACACATTTGAATCAAAACAACTTTTTTAAACCACTTTCTGTTTAAAATTTAGAAACAATTGGTATTTTTTAACATTTTTTATCAAAAAATATTTACGTCACTTAAACCCCCATATGGCTATTAAATGAAATAACCACGCGATTTGAATTCAACAGAATATGTAGAAAAACGTACGTGTTGTTAGGTGAAGACCTTTCTTTCTTTCTTCGAAATTTTGTTGGCCCCCTTTCCCTTGGCTTTTAATGAAATACCCACTTTATTTCAATTCAACAAATTATATATAAAAAAGGTACGTTTTTTTTTAGATAAAGGTCTATTTTTTTCTCTTTAATTTTTTTTTGCCCATATGAAAACAGATTGGGTGAAAATGTCAAGATATACGGCGTGTCGCGTGAGTTAACGGTTGTAAAGGTACAAGGTACTTTTTAAAAAGACCTTTATTAAAATTTACACACAATATACTTAATATTAACAGAACACAATATAAATTGAAAGTAAATTTAAATCTATTTCAAGGCTACTATTTATATATTATTAATTGCTAACGTTGCATTTTTAGCTGGGTCATGGATAAGTGCAATTCTGCTGATCTGGTGGGTTCAAGAAACTATAATCTCTCCATCCCCTGGGGAAGTACGACAAACAAAACTGGCCTTGTATCTTCTTTGGTTTTGGATGGCTCTTTATCGGGATTCTTCTTTTTCCAGATTTGCTTTATTTTGTAACCTGCAAAGATCAAGAGTACAGTAATTGAAATATTTGGGTGTCATCCAGAAGTGGGTATGGTAATTTGTCCATGATACCATTTCGATTGGCTGCAAATATCCTTCTTCTTTGGACAGTTTGTGAAGTTCATCAAGGGGAATCTTGTTCATTTCAGTGGTTTTAACTTAATCTGCTCCTGAATGGCGGCTGTTCTTACTTTTGGTAAAGTTAGTGGTTCTTCCTGGATAGTCGTTCGGGTATTTATCAAGGCTTAGTTGTTTGTTCGAAACTCGTAATTTGGTGGTACTTTAACAAGAAATGTTCCTTTAAGAACCATAAGTTTCGACGTTGAGCATTCTGTTGACACCTTGGTTTCCTGGGGGAATATAGCAATGTATATGAAGGCTTCTGTCATTTCTTTAATAAAGGTGGTGTTGATGGAGATCGGTATTTTTTGACAAGGAGCTTCGGAGTTGGTAATCTGGAGAATTTAAGTAATACAGTCTTGTTGGTTGGTGTTTTCTTGTAAAAATTGCTCGGGGCATATGTAGGTACTCGGGGCCATTTCTTCTGCAGGATACATCCATGTATTGGTTAAGTTCGTAGTTTGAGGCTAAGTAAGGGGCAGGTGGAATGATAGTTGTTTGGTTTGGTGTAGGTATGGAGAAGAAGTGGAAATAGGAGAACGACTCTGAATGTATAATTGGAAAGTGTAGAATAAAGACAAGTGTATTTCTTGCAAAGTAGCCGTCTACGGTGATGACGTCGTAGTATTTTACCAGATCTTCATCTTGAGTATTGGCTTTCTGGATGGTGTTCTAACATCTGCTGGATGGTCCATTTTAGTTCTTCAGGTTAAATTAGGCTGTTGTGAAGGGTATTGAGTCTCGTAAACATCATAACTGTTTCTAGGTCGTTAATGATTTGCAAAATAACTTGAAGTGCCAGGTTTGAAGTGATTAAAACCGAAAATAAATTTATTAAGTTTAGAGCTGATCCTGTTTGTTTCTACTTTAATGGTTTCTTTATTATGGTTTACAAGGGTTATAGTTTTGTTAAAATTGTCCATGATTTTCTTGTTAAGGCTTATATGATGGTTTACTTGTGTGATGATGGTATTCTGATTATGTTGAAGAGATGCGATGGCGTTGTCGTATTTTATAGCGTCCTTTTTGTCCAGGTTTCCAGATATGGCTTTTACTATACTTCCTAACCCATTTAGAAGTCCCCTTTGGATCTGTATTGTGAAGAGATAGTGCTGAGTTTTTGTCGTGCGGATTTAAGAAGATACTGTAGGCTCTGGTCGAAGTTATGTAGACTCGTAAAATAGGGGTGGATTAGTCCATTTTTGATGGCATCTGTGACAGTTTGATATTGTGTTTCTAGCAGGTTGACTTCTGCAGCGATTGGTTAAAGGTCGAAGTAGTGTATAAAGTCGTGTGTACTAGTTTGGATCCTTGCTTGGCTCAGCTTGAGGGGAAGGATTCCTGGGTTGTCCTTTAGGTCCTGGATTGGGATTACTTGGGCTCTGGTTAAAGTACATCTGCAAAGTATTTTTAGTATTAGTTGTTTTATAAGAATGATTTTTAATGTTCTTTTTGTGAATTGTTCTGTCTTGTGTGTCAATAGTCATGATGTTGTCAGTTTTAACGGTCTTTGGAGAAAATCCAGGAAGAAGTTTTTTTATCGTTTTACGGGTGTATATTTTGGTGCTTGGTTTGTATGTTATGGAAACTTGTCTTGTAGCATTTCTTTTTTCGATGTATTTCTTTTGTGCCTTGTAATTTTTTGTTAAGTTCTTTATAAATAATTTTCGTCTTTTCTCGGTGTTGCTGCGCATAATTGTTAATAAGAGTTTTCTCAATGTCGACGGCAAATGGATCTTGAGCATCTAAATGGCCATTTAAAATATCCATACGTCGCTTGTTAGTCATGGAGTGTATGGAGTTATTGTATCCTAGAATGGCATAGGGCATCTGTTCTTTGACTCCAAGAGATTTCTTCTTTTCCCGTAGTATTCTACGATATTCTATGATTCTTAAGTGAAATTGCTCGATCATTCCATTGGATTGTGGATTATGGGGTGGTGAAATAAATCGAAATTTTGTGAGTATCCACAAATTCCTGCATAAGGCCATTTTTAAATTCTTATGGTGGGTGATAAAGGTTATTATGGCACTAAGAACATTGACTGCATTTGATCCTTCTATTGGGTATGTCTGTCCGTATTTGTAAAAGGCGTCGATAATGGTAAGAATTTTTTGCCCTCCTGCTTAAAAGGTGCCCAGGTGAACTATTTCGAGTGGTTTAGTGGGTGTTGGTGTTAGCATAAACTTTGGTCTTGCAGGATTTCTGTCGTATTTATTGCTTTGGCAGATGTTACAAAGGTTAATTATTTCTTCTATGTCCTTTTTAATAATTGGTCGTAAGTATTTTCGTCGAATTTGATTTTCGGTTTCGGAAATGCCTCTATGGTTTGTTTTGCCATGGTGGTAATCTAGATTAATTTGTTTTTGTCTTTCTTCGCTATTAATGTCTTCTAAAAGAGTATTGCATTTTACTTTTGGGGTCGATGTATTCTTTGAAAATTTGAATAATGTCCTTTCGTAGGCTATCTTTCCCTAATTGTACATGTAGTCGAATTTTGTTGGCAAAGATTTGTTCTTTTACTGGTTTTGCAGGATTGTAGTTAACCATGTTAAAAATAATCTGATTATTATAATATTTTAGTGGTTTCTCGCTTATAGGTATTCCTTGTATAGGATATTTTTGTGTTGTATGTTGGGTTTCGTCATCGTTGTCCATGTTGTTTTCTTTTTCTCTAGTTTTATCATCTTCGTCCAAAAGTTTTTTTATAATGTCAAGTTACTCGGGTGTTACTGTGGTTACTGGATTATATGTTACAAATACTACTACAGTAAGTCAATCGTCGATCCGAGATTGTTGTAGAGGGATGCTTCGTCGTTTTCTGTGTGAACCAGGTCGTCAAGCGTTGGAAATTGTAAATGGTCTGGAGGTTTTTGGAATGTTTCTTTTGTGTGAATTTCTATCCTGGAAAGGGCTTTAGCGTTGGTATTGGCTTTACCTTTTTTTGTATACAACTTCGTAGTCAAATTTTTCTAGCTTTAGCCGCCATCTGACCAGTTTGAAATTTGTGTCCTTGAGAGAGAACAACCATTGAAGTGCGCGGTGATCTAATAAAATTTTGAATTTTCGGCCAAACAGATAGGGTCTACAGTACTTTGTAGCCCAAACGATTGCTAAGATTTCCTTCTCAATAGTGGAATACTTAAGTTCTGTTTTATTTAGAGTTCTGGATGCGTATGCAATTGGTTTGTCGTTGCCAACGGGACCTTGTGAAAGAACGGCGCCAATTGCGAAGTTGCTTGCATCTGTGGTGAGGGTAAATGTTTTGGAGAAATCTGTATACTGAAGAAGGGGCTCATTTGTCAGCAAACTTTTACGAATTTTAAAACAGTTTAGAAACTGCGGAGTTTGCTCAATTTTGACATCTTTCTTGAGGCAGAGGTAAGTGGCTTCGTAATCTTGGCAAAGTATTTAATAAACTTTCTACGATAACCAAAAAGACCGAGAAATCCCCTTATTTCTTTGGCTGATTTAGGAATTGGATAGTCCATAAGTCCATAATAGCTCTAATTTTGTCCAGATTCGGTTTTATACCATCGCGAGTGACCCAAACAATTAACTTCTTTTTTAAGAAACCAGTATCTTGCAGACGTTGAAACACTTTTGATAGATTAACCATGTGTTCTTGAAGTGATGTACTAAAGATGATGATGTCGTCCATGTATATCAAGAAGATAACATCTTGAAGTCGTTTTAGTACGTTCTCCAACACCCGTTGGAAAGTTGCTGGTGCATTTTTTAATCCAAATGGCATTCTCACATATTGGTAGTGGCCATTTTTTACGTGTAAATCAGTTTTCTGCATGTCTTCCACTGCCATTTCGATTTGATCAAATCCACTCGCCAAGTCAAGAGTTGTGAAGTACTGACATCTGCCAAGTTTGTCCAAGATGTCCGTTATATTGGGGATCGGATATCTATCATCAATAGTTTTCTCGTTGACCTTTCTGTAGTGCACTACAATGCGCTTAATCTTTCCAAAGGCGTCAGGTTTTTTGGCACTACCCATATAGGTGGTGACCAGGGTGATTGGCTAGGTCGTATGATGCCTTGTGCGTATTGTTATTACCTCGTAAAAACTGAAATTTCATCTTTTGTTCGGATGTGGTGTTTATCTGTTTTGTGAAGGTCAGTGAAGAATCTGGATAGTGAAAGATGCTAGCAAACTTTTTACATAATTTTCTTATAGCTTTCCCCTCTTCTGGGTTGACATAATCTGTCCGGATGGGTTGGTTGGTTGGTTGGTTGGTTTGAGGCGGGGTTGGTCATTCGACCATGTTTGCACTGCAGACTATTGGCTTATTGTGCACCCCTCCCTTGTTACAGAAGTCCTCTGCCCTTTATCAGGTTTAGTAGATTTCTGCCAAGATGTTCATTTGGGAGCGGGTGATTCGTGATCTTTACGAGCGTCGACGTTCCCTGGGCGACCAAAAGATCACGCGTGTTCCCGGAAGCACACATTTCAAATAAAGCCCCCTCTTCCAGTAGTGGCTTAGCAGCAGAGTAATAGCTTGGATAAAGTTGAAAAGTTCATTAGGGTTGCCATCATATTCTAAAACAATGCTCAAGTTCTTGATGTCAAATTCTGGGGCTAAGTTGAGAGAGTAAGTCTTCTTCTTCTGACATAGATTACCTACACTATAAGGATGATGCTATTTAGCATTTCCACTAAAGTTAACACTTAAATTACACTTTATTTAAATTAATTTTCAATTAAAAGTCAATTTTTCTGCAAATTTAGGCACTAAACACTATTACTAATCTTCGTTGGCGAACTATAAGGCTGTTTCCTTAAAGATAGATTTTTAAAAATTAGTGGATTAATGTTAAAAAACGACGAGGATCTAACTTTGCCTTTTCCACTATCCTACCGACTGCGCCAGTTAAGGGTTGTAAAGGTACAATGTACTTTTTAAAAAGACCTTTGTGCAATTCAGCTGATCTGGTCAGTTCAAGAAAACAAAATTCGTGTCTACTTAAGTTCGCACCACATGGAAAACTTTTTATTATTAATTTGACGATAACGAGCGATTCTGTAACTTTTCGCTGCTTTGACAGTTCTTAAGCTTTCTTTACATATTAAATTTTGAAATAAGTGTGCACTAATGTACAGACTTAAATTTTCATCCCTAACACATAAAAGTTTATTTTTTTAAATAAACAAGTTTGCATATTAAAATGATATCTATTTTTAATGTTACACATATATTCTTTGTTGAAATTTTTAATATCATGAAAAATAAAAGGTACTTTCTTTCTTCCTCCATGATTCACCTGGTAAAAGTTAATTTGAGCAGCTGTGTTTCAGATAACTGGATTTCAAAAATTCACTTCCTGTATGACCGGTTTTAAACGATACAGGGTGTTTCAGAATAAGATGCTGATTTTTAAGGATGTAAATTTCTTCAATGTGAAAATAAATAAACCTATGTTCCAGGCGCGGCGGGTTTTAAGTTTTCATATGGGTGCCGGTGCCAAGTAAAAACATTTTTGGAAGAGCAAAAAAAGTCCTAACCTTTATATTCTATTATGAAATAAAAACATTCAGAAGAATAAGCAAAAGTAGTTTTTATTTTTTTCCAAATAAAAAGACCAAAAAAACAAAAAAAGGGCCCTCACCCACATCAACACTTTTTAACTTTTGAAGGACAAACATGTTAAAATGTTCATTTCTCATATGGGTGCATTGCACCCATACATTTCACCTCTTTGGGTGCATTGGCCCCCGTGCACCCACGTACTCGCCGTCGCTACTGTGTTCTACTTCTAAAAGTACGGGATACAACGAGATAAAGTTAAAAAATACTGTTTTTATCCAACGATAATATTTAGAAGGGAAAACTTGCTACATCACTATTCGACGTAAATAATTGTCTGCTGTTAGTCAACTGAGATGCAAGTGATAGCTGAAAGTGCAATATTTTTAATCGACTTTAAAAAAGGAGGTTCTCAATTCATTTGTATGTGTTTATCTGTTTTGTGTGTATGTTACGCGATTTCTCCGGCGTTTGTGGACCGATTAAAAAAAAATCTTTGAAAGAGAACACTGTCGTGGTGATCCCATAACAAAACCAAGTCAGGATTTTGAAAGAGAAAGGTACTAGACCTATTTTTTCCCTCTGCCTTACGTTTTTCATGCGGCAAAGCTACCTCTAGATAGGTATATGCTAAGAAACTAATGAGGTACTAGTAGTGTTTTATAGTGTGTTTCTACCAATTTAATAATAAAGTAAAAATCGAAAAATAAACTTAAAAAAATATAAATAAAAAAATGTTTATACATATTGCCCTGTAGTCCTTATTACTAAGATATCCTGCAATTGCAACCAAAATAAGACATTCTGTACATAAGTCGCGTACAAAGAACATTCGTACACTTCTGGTATCGGGCTTTAACATTTCCTTCCATGTAAAATGGATCAATTACTACACTTGTAGAGTAATATCAATCATCGTATTCTCATATAGCTATAGTAAATTCACCTTGAATCTGCCCTTAATTTACATTATCACTGCTTAAATATTGCATTCACAAGGCAATATCGTTAGATGCAAAAGAGGTCGTATCAGTATGGCCGGCTCCTGAACAACTTAATCGAATATGCATGAACGGTCGGTGAAATGTATCGTGCCTTCCTAATGGGGATTAACGAACACTCGGTTTCTGCCCTGTAGAGCTGTTCGAGTGTCCTTTGAAAGTATTAGTTTTTTAAGTGTCGGCAAATTGGTGTCGTAAGCGAGAGAATTATGCACAATTTGGGTTTTGGAATAAATTTTAAGGGTATTAACCCGAGTGCAAAACAATGGAGATATATTAACTAAACGGTTCACAGATAATTCGTGGAAAAGCGACGGCCTAACGAGTGTAAAATACCAACAGGTAGAGGTTAAATAAATATTTCCGGCATGTAAACAAAGTGACACATCGCATATTGCTTTGATATGTGGACAAAAATGCAAAATTATTGTTTTCATAACAACTTAAATGTATATTATACTGTATAAGCAATAGTTAAAAGAATATCGGCCAGTAAAGCAACAACAAAGGATGTCGATTAATCATCCAGTGCGAAATGTTTACATGCCGGAATTTACCTTAGACTGCCTCTTTTCCTCACATTGCCTATGTGTATTATCATTTAGCTGATCGTGTATAAATTAATGTGTTAAATTTATGATAATATACCAGTATTGCTTTCTGTATTAGCAGAGCATTTTATCTTACACAAATATTAATTACTGAACTATTTTAGTACAATATGACTAATAACGATTTTTGTCCCGAAATCTCTTAACGCTCTGAGTATCGGTCCCGCTTTGTTGTTGCTTTACTAGCCTATATACCTTTTTACTTAGCTGAATCTGTATACTGTTGGTTCTGGTTAGTACTGTAAATCTTAAATATTTATTAGATAATAATAAAACTGCCAACGGTACATTTACAAAACTATACTCGCTTTTTGGTTGTATGTAATAACAGAGTGAAAATAACATGAGGACAAGAAACACGGCTCTTTTAACTTACTTTTTTTTATATAAGAGGGTCCTTAATGTCTCCAAAAAGTCATCTTTTATCAATTCTTATCTTGTTATAGCAATATATGGCTATGATAAAAAACATGTTTATTTTTTTAGGCAAAAACCATGTATCAAAAGACAAAATCTGCTTAAGAGTAAATATAAATACAAATTATAATTATTGTTTCTTAAAGAATATATATAAAACTGTAAAACCTATTCTTTAAATAATAGCTGATCGTATAATAAACGGCTACAAAAAGATAACCATAGATTTACCAGCACTTAAAGTTGTTTTTAAAAGAAACAGAGGTAAGCAGAAAAATCTATTTTAGTTAATTAAGGAGCCCTAGTTATAATAATAATAATACATAATGCAACAGACTCAGCTTAAAAAAACTTATTTAATATTTTTAGGACATAAAAACTTTTAAAATCTTCGGAATCAATCTGCCTTACTTTCCACAACCATTGCTAACCCGGGCCGGTACGAGCCAGGCTTAAATCTGATGGTTCTAGATAGGCCTATATTAAATGCAATGGTTTATTTATAGTCGCATAATTGGACATATTACTATTAGAATAAAAATTAAACTCCCCGAACTATTAAGTATTCGTACTCTTGTTCCAACACCTGTCCTAAAGAATAAAATATTGAATATCGTGTTTTTTCTTAATAAACAAAGATTCTTAAATTACCCGCTAAACTTGCATCATAAGTCAAATTGAACTGTTGGCAGTGACGTACTTTTAAATTCGTAATTTATAATTAAAACTCCAATTATCAAGCTACACATCCCTATACCCTCATATCTTCATCTATTTGTCTTCCTCTATACCATACAACAAAATTAATTTATCTAACAGCACGTGACCTTATGTTCTTTTAACTCACAACCCTCCCCGACAAAATGCACCGATCGTAAAATCACTCATCCCGTTATTGAAAAGCATTTTAATTAAATTTAACTTTCCGACCGGGATAATATTTCCCTCTCGGCAAATGCGCGCGGAAATATTTCTATATATCAATAATGAGAAAGCACATAATCAACTAGGCCGTAGTACACTCAAAAGGCCTAGAATTTTAATAACGTCTATTAATACGGTTTGCGATATATGGAGATAGATGTAAATTAATTGAGGTTTTCAATAAATTTGTATCCCGTTTTTATTTGTTTTATAAAAATGAAAAGAATTACTTAAAATCTAGTACCACCAGGGCCGCTCCTTGGGTGACTGGCGCCAAGGTGCAAAAATGTATTCGCCACCCCTACCAAAAAATGTAAATAGAGGTATAAAAATTTTTAAAAAGCAAGAAAAAAGGCCCTCACTTTAAATTTATACTGTTTTTAAATCCAACATGTTTATTTTCTAAATACCGCCCTTTATTTCTAAAATTTTCGCCCTTTATTTCACAAGCACCTCTTGCACTAATCGGTAGGCACGGCCCTGAGTACCACTTTTAGTAATATATTAGTCTTTTCTAACTTTTAAACGGGGGATTTTAAAATTTACATAATTATTTTTTGTATTTGTGTAAGTGACGGACGCTAGAGGGATTTGAAAAATATTGTATTAAGAAACCACGTTAATTTATCGACATCGAACAGAACTACCTTGTCTTTAGCTTAGAACTGAAGTCATCCCAAAACACTATTTTCATTTATTTATAATACAGGGTGTAAAAATAATTAGCTCCACTGTGTTAGGGTTAGTCCGCCCCTGGTGAACTGAAGCATGTAAATGTTTTATGCTGCGTCCAGACTTGCAACAATTCGTCGCGCCGAATAGCGCGCCACATAGCCCCACATAGCGCGGACGTGGACGTGGACAGAATTTACGTCGTCCCAAGGGCTTGGGGAATGATTCCGCGGTGATTCAGAGCTTGTCGGTTTGTTGGGGATGTTTGGCGAATTGTTGCAAGTCTGGACGCAGCTTTGCAAGTACACCATTTTAAGGAATCCTAACTAATATTTATCATATTAAAAAATACTTATATTGTATTAACTACTATTAAAGTTACTATAGTCGAGTCAATAAAGCTGTAAAACAGGCAATCGTCGAAAGTTCCCAATAGCAGCTCCGATTTTGATTGTTTTTTTATTACTTTTATTTTTTTATATTATTTAAAATCAGAAACCTTTCAGACGGAGAACCATATACATATGTATACTGGTTGAGCAAACAGATATTGGGATATCGGCAAGTAAAGCAACAAAAAAGGATATATGTGACTAATCCAATCAGAAATGTTTGCAGGTATTTACGTTAGATTATCTCTTTTCCTTACATTGCCTATGTGTTTTTATTTTTAATTTATTTTGGACTAACCACGAAGGCTAAAAGCCTGAATACTAACGTACCGTGGGTGTTATGGTATTTAGCTGATTCTGTGTATTATTTATTCAATGTGTCCTAAAACTTTTCCGTCAAACTGATTCTTCATCAAAAAAGAATAAAATAACTTTATATGAACATATATCCTAAAAGTCCTAAAATAATATATTTTCGTCAGTGTCGTCCGTGAGAGATTTAATGCAAATATTTTTTCGGATTCTTGTTAAGTTTCAAAAAACTTCTGTTGCCTTTTTTATTCGATCTATAATTTTTGCGTAAAAAAATTAAAATAATAACTCGGCATGGTCAAATCGCTATTTATTTAGCATATATGGTATGCTGTTAAGAGTACTTAGTTTGCTTTACCGGTTCTAATATGTATCAAAAGTCGAAGCATTCATGTATTGACCAATTTTTCCCGTAGGAAATTAATTTTGAATTAAAAATTCTACAGTGTCAGTCAGATATATGGACGCAAATGGATTTTTTTATTACACATTTCACAAAAAAATTCTTAATGATCAAAGTTGTCGCTTCTTTTAAACCTAAAATACAACTGCCAAAATTAAAATATCTTCATTTATATACCGGGGACATACAAAAATATGAAAATAGTTCAAGAGTAAAGTACCCTTATTTTTTAAAATATATCCAAATATTATTTGGAAAAAGTATTTCAAATTAAAAGTAGGTGTCAAATATGAAGTCACAGCTACCTATCTCGAAAACAATTTTTTCTTTATTTTTGCTAATATTTTGCGCTCCCCTGTATTTGAATGAAAACGATGCACCTTAATGTCAAGCTTCTATCGAATATAATAGGTATGTAATGTGAAACTTCAGTTTTGATTAACAACAAACCAGAAAATAACTTAACACAAATAAGTTTTAGCAAATACTCATATTTTTGCTTCCAAATAGAAAAACCCAGTTAAATTTAAAATAATGTATTAACAAATATCCCGAACATTAAAAAAGCTAAAAACGTAAATTAAAGCCTTAATTTAAAATTATTCTAAGTAAATTTTTCTAAATAAATTGGATTAACTTATAACATGAACATAAAAAAAACATTATAAACTATTTGATGGTCAGGTTGTAAGCTATAATATATTATTAGGAATAATTTTAGGTTTTTGCTTTAATTTACGATTTCAGGTATTTTTAATGTTAGGGTTATTTGTTAAAACATTTTTTTTCAAATTTAATAACGTTTTTTTTCCATTTGGACGCAAAAATATGAGTAGTTGCTAGAACTTATCTTTATTAAGTTATTTTGTGGTTTGATGTTAACTGAAACTGCATTTTTACGTTACTTACCTATTATATCCGATAGAAGGTTGACATTAAAGTACATCGTTTTCATTCGAATACAGGGTAGCGCAAAAATAATAGCAAAAATAAAGAAAAAATTGTTTTTGAGATAGGTGGCTGTGACTTCATATTTGACACGTACTTGTTATTTGAGATACTTTTTCTAAATAATATTCGAATGTATTCTGACAAAAGGGTACTTTACTATTAAACCATTTTCATATTTTTGTATCTCCCCGGTATGCATTTCATATTTTTGTATCTCCCCGGTATGCAAATGAAGATATTTAAATTTTGGCATTATTTTGAGTTTAAAAAAAGCAGCAACTTTTATCAAAAATATGTGTTTTTGTGAAGTGTGTAATGAAAAAAATCCATTTATATATCTGACGGACACTGTATAAAGAAGGTGATATTATTTAGTGTAAAGTTAAATATTATCGATATTAAATGACCTTGCCAAAAAGGATTTCTATTTATTTACTCGAAAATCGTACATCGAATGAAAAAAATTAGAGATTAAAATTGTTTAAAACTAAACATAAATTTAATAAAGTGTTTTTTATTGTAGGAACACGCAGTGGGTATTTTTTTTTAATATTTACTGTATATACTTTACGGACGACATTTGTAAAAATAATTGTTTTTTTCTGTAGCTTAAAAAATTTCTTTTAATTCTTAGAAGACCTCTCTAAAATGTCTTAACAATATTTGAAATAATATAAAAATGTTGATAAAAAACGATTATTTTTTTAAATTTTAACTCCCTGTAGTTCCAAAAGTAGATCTTTTAGGATATATTTTTGTTATTTTTTTGATGTTTATTAAAGTTTTTCGAAAGAGTTTTTGCAACCCTGAATAAATAACGTATATATTGTTTAAACAATACAAATAATAGTTATTTCCCCTTTTGATAGGTTTTTGATTATCATCAGTATAGAAAAACAAAAAGAAAAAAATATTGAAATCGAATCTCTTGTTGACGACTTTTATCGAAGTTTTTATTGACTCGACTATTAAAGAAAATCCAATATTTAGCTGTGTCCATTAGAAGTATACTTTTCTGTAAGGAAGGCGTGTATAAATAAATATAAAAACTTGTATTATTTGCATTAGTTCTAAATGAATCTAGTAGACTGCCCTGTTTTTCTGGAATACTCTATAAACTGTATATAAATAAAATATATTAGATTGAAATGCATTTTAGGCTTTTTGACAACCTACCCAGCAAACACTATTTGCCGGCAATGTACATTTTTCATATTGGCATTGATGGTAAAGCATTGGCAATTGGTGGCAATATTATGCCAACATCTTATACGCATTAAAAAGTCAACCCTAAATAAACACTTAATTGCCAATAAATTTTACATGCAGGCGAATTGCCGGCAAGCATACAAAAATGGCGGCATACAAATCCTGATTAAATAAAGCACGCGTTTTTGTTGCAGGGAAATAAATATTGGATTTTTGAAGGCAAACCTTCAACGCATATTCATACCTTTTAAACCATATTATTAAAATTGGTATTTAACTAACATTAAAGCAATTTTTTTGATCTGTTTTATTTATAATGGCAGCTAAACAACATTATTTTATGTTTTTTTACATAATCTAAAGGAAATGGCCTTTTCATAACATTTTATTGTTAAAAATCGTGCAAATAAAAATTAGGTCAAACAAAATGTTTATTATGTATTTTGGAGCGAATGAAAACTAAATGATGGTAAAATTAGCTACGTTAACGTGACCGCTTTGTGCATTAACTACGTGGTTTTCTAGCTTTTTAGTTTTATTTTTAAAGAAAAGAGTTTTTAATAGACATAATTAAATGTATTGATTACCTAATAAGTGTGTGTTGTGTGATTAATTGGTGATGGCTAGTCGAGAAGGCAAGATATTCAAGTAGACTGTTAGGAGCTGTAAACATTTTGTTTAAAACTTTATTAAAAGTTTTAAAGACGTGTTAATAAAAAATATTATCAACGATCTATTTTATTTAAATACTCTAAACATTCTAACCTTTAAAACTCATGTTCTGCTTGTCAGTACAATAGACAATAAAAGACTATGAAAGAAACCTTTTGTCGATTTTTTTGAAATCCATATAATCTAGTTCATGGATTTTAATTTAATCACAATTTGTTTGTACACCTTTCCAATGATAACTAATCAGTTATATAAAATATATCATTGATATTATATATATTTAATAGTTTTTTGATATACCGATAGATGGCGTAATGGACAATAAACTACTACGCTTCTGCAATATCTTCGCTTTTTATCGTCTAAACCGTACCCATTAGACAAAAATAATACGAGAGCGGTCTGCGGTAAGGAGTTTTTCCTATTTTAATTTTCAAATAAAATATCGCATCATTTTAGCTTTTAGAAAAAGTATATGCGACAATTTTCTCAATAAGACGTCAGCTTGCTGCTTGGGAGTATCTGCATTTGCCCACTTTCGTGTCTTTTTGTTATCTTTTTGCCAATAACTTATTAATGATGGATGCCATAATCTTAAACGCATTTTTTGCCAATAACTTATTAATGACGGATGCCATCACATTATCTGCAACACGTGGCCTAATAACGGTCAATTGCCCACTTTCGCGTCTTTTTGATACCTTTTTGCCAATGCCTTGCCATTAAAGACTGTTGGCAATGCCAGTAAATTAAATGTACAACGCTGGCAAAAAATGTTATATGGGTATTTTACTTTAAATCAGTATCGTGAAAGGTTTTTTCCTTGCTATAATTACAGATTAGGCAACTGCTTAACTTTAAATATTTAAGTACAAACTGTAACCTTCGGTAATTGAAACATTATGATTTAATCAGTTAATGTCTATTCATGAACTTTATTAATGAAAATCAATATCATTATTTTGCTTTAAGCTGATATTTTAAAAACACCAGTAACTAAAAGTTTTTCTATGTGATCACATTATTTAAGGATATAAACATTATTGATACGAAATTTTAATAGTGGGCAGATACAATACACTACGTGCTTAAAAAGACAAAGTAAAGGACTGTTTTTTTATGTAAATTCATTTTAATAAGTTTTAAGCTGTAACTTCAGTTAGTAGTATTTAGCAACGAAGGTTATATTGATAGTTGGACTATACGAGACCTTGAGATGTGATGAACTGGTCTTAACCATAAATAATCCACATTTAGATCAGCAGTGGCAAGAAGCATTTTTCGAATTTTTACGACCTCGCGCAGTAAACAAATGGAGGGTGGACGAACATGCGGACTGGGAGAATACAAGCCAGCACACCGTACCCTCCGTCCGCGTTCTGACCATGACGCTCATTAGATGCCGTACTCTAAACGCGAAACCCAGACAAGGCGTCGTAAAATCTTTCCTAAAATGCGGATAGTCTGTTTAGCGCTCGCGCGTTCACCCCCGGAATGACTGGTACCCAAGCACAAAAACACATTTTTTCACCCATTAAAAAAGTCAATTTTGTTATGCGCAGGTGCAATCTATCAAGATCAGTGGTC
Organism: Listronotus bonariensis; assembly: GCA_014170235.1. NCBI lineage: Eukaryota > Metazoa > Arthropoda > Insecta > Coleoptera > Curculionidae > Listronotus > Listronotus bonariensis. Next base: position 137,918 of record JACEGR010000386.1, on the reverse strand, counting down.
TCAACAAAAATATGAAAAATAATAAACAAAGTGGCTACTCACATACGTATTTGTACGGAGTATTTGTTTGGCAAGCATGTCCGGCGGACACATCTGCATATGTGCGGTTGCGTGCTCTCCGGATATGTCCTGCTCGACGTTTGTCGCTCAAGACGACGATCATCGACCCGAACAACATACGTTAATTTAACAACATTTTTTTATCTTTATGACATCTCACGAATGCTTATGCCCAAATACCAGTGTACCGTGAGTGTCGGGTTACTGGATGTTTAGCCCCTTATTGTCGTATTCCGTCAACGTTATCCAAGCACTGAAACATGCAGTTTTTGCATTTCACAGCACCTTTTTAGACAACGCGGTAGTGCCGCTATAGACGCTATTTTTAAATAACTACTACCTAGGAATGGCAGAATACTTCACAGTGGTTTGCCATTGCCAACTGTGAGGTGACGAGCAATGAAAAATCCGATGTCCGACTCCGAGATTCGAATCCGGATCGCTGCGGTGAGAGGCTGACACGTTACTCTCTGCACCACTGCCGGCAACATTACCAGCAAATGAAATTAAAATAATCGCATTGCGAATAAAGCCGACGTGTCCCGAAACGGTTGGAGGAATTTTAAATGTGACAAGTAAATTTTACATAATAATAGTAATTAAATTTACAAAAATTAAATAGAAAATGCTTTTGTTTTTTTTTACTTAAAAATACACGCGGAAAGAGCGGTGTTATAAATCTAGGTACTTACTGTAGGACCCCAAGATGCAAAACCAGATATATACATCAAAAGTTGCTAAATGGCCCTAGCCGCCGATGCACCTTTCACCCAAAATATCTATCTATCTAACATCAAAAGTAAAAGTAAGCAAAATGCGTAAAACTGTTACTTTTTTATATTAAATTTTTGCCTAAAAATTCTTTTAGCGGTGTATTAATATGACTTTTTATTGGAAGAATTGTTTTTTTTATCTTTGGACAATCCACGAATGCAGAAAGCCTAAATACTAACGTACCGTGGGTGTCTTAAGCAAGGCAAGAGGAAGTTTGTTAACACGGGACTTAAAAACATGAAGATTTGGGGGAGAAGGAAAGACCTCCGCTGGCAGTAGGTTCCACAGTCTAGAAACTCTGGGTATAAAAGAACGAACAAAATGGGATGTTCGGGGCCCGTCCAATTGGACCGTATAGGGATGCATACGTGCGGCACCACGAGTTTCTCTGTTGGGAGCTGCAAGAGGGGGACTATACTGGATAATTCGTCGGAGCAGAAGCTCGAAGAACGATGGGCAAGAGAAGGAAGTCTTTGCAATCAAAGGATCATTAATAAGACGAACAGCTCTTCTTTGAATGGCATCAAGAATGCTGAGGGTTGTAGGGGATGCCATTCCCTAGACATGAGAACAATATTCCAGAGAGGGTCAAATTTGGGACACATACAAAGTGTATAAATTGGAAGGAGAAAAATCCTTTTGGCTCGAAAAAGAAATCCAAGCTTTTTGAAGCCGCAGTGGCTATAGATACAATGTGTTTATGCCAGTTAAGGTTATTCTCAAATGTGACGCCCACAAGGTTGAATGTGCCCCCGCTCTGCAAAACCTGGCCACTCATAAGCAAAGGGTGAGTGTTTGATGATTTTTCGCGCGACAAGGAACACGATTGTGTTTTGGATGCATTAAATTGAACGAGATTTTTGTTGCCCCAATCCAATATCAAATGGAGATCCTGTGAAAAAGATATTTGCATCGCCCTGCGTTTGCTTTCTAAGTTGGATTGAGAGATTGGTTTGAGAACCTGAAATGTGGAGTGAAGGGTACTATCGTCAGCATAACTATGAATGGGATTGGTTGTCGAAAAATGAAGGTCATTGATGTGAAGAAGGAACAAAGTTGGTGCTAGTAGTGAACCCTGAGGCACTCCAGCATTAATTTCGTGAAAGCTTGAAGAGTGGCCATCAACAATGACTGATATACGTCGATTGGAAAGATAACTAGAGAGCCAAGAGCAGAGTTTAGTTGGAAGGCCGTAGGAGGGAAGTTTATTGAGAAGTGCGTCATGCCAGACCTGGTCGAAAGCTTTAGATATATCAAGAGCAACGATCTGTGACTCACCTAGAAACTCAAGAGACTTGTTCCAGTTGTGTGAAACGAAGGAAAGGAGATCTGCTGTAGATCTCTTGTGACGAAATCCGTATTGCCTGTCTTGTAAAATTTGTGTGTGTTTGTGCTTGTTTCAGAAATATTAAAACTTATGGATCAATTTGTTAGGAAACATATTATGAGTTTATTAGCCGGTTATTTTTTTACCATCATTGGTCCCTTAGGCTTTTAAAGGTATACTTACCCGAACTAACTTTACAATAACGGCTAAGGATTTTATTATATAAAAATCATTAGTAAAAGATGTATGCAAGATTACAATGCAAAATAGCCCAGTTAATTTCAATACGTTTTTTATATTTGCAAAAAGCTTAGTTGCTGTAGGTAAAAGGCGTCGCTAATATGATATAACTGTTCGGGCTGGATCTGTCTGCCGGACAAATCCGCCGTACAAATTCGTATGTGAGTAGGACCCTTAATGGCGATTTACTACATTTGAAAGTTTTAGGGAAAAATTCATAGAAATTAATAATATTCACTATGACAGGCAATGTATATTTAAAGCAATTCACGTCGTGCCAGTTCAAAACTTCCACTGGCAATTTTTTGTTAATGCGAGGAGAGAAAATGGTCTTAAGCAAGAAATTATTTTTATAACGATCGATATTACGTAGTCACACGTAGCCCGTATATTATTATTTTTAGTTTTCTCGAATATATTTTAAATCTTTAGCTCTGTGTTGTTGTATTTTTTATTTGTAGCTGCATGCTAACAATTGAAAAATCAACAGAAACTCTTTCGTCTTAAGCGTTAATATTGGCTACCTGCTAGTGTTCAACATATTCAACCTTGGTACTTTCTTCGAGCTGGCACGACGTCACGACGTGTATAAAAAATATGCCAGTTTTCGTTGAGCTACTTACAATATAAACATTTTTTATAGTGCCAAAATGGGGTATAATATAGAATAGTATTAGAGATACAAAATATTCAATGATTGCAAACCAGGTTGCTTACTATTTAAACTTCTCAATTGCAATCACGTCGCAAAATTGTATATTTTTATAATACTTGAAAAAAAATAGTTATTAAATTCATAATTGAATCATCCATGACACTCAATTCTTTGCATTTATCTAGTGGTTGTTTAGAAGTGCACTTTAACGGCTTTTGTCAAACTGCAACAAAGTGTTTATTAATCCTAAATAAAAGTGCACCATTACGGCCATACATTTTGGCATTCATGCATATTCGATTAAGTCATTCGGGGAAATAAAGCCGGATAGATTGATAGGCTGACTAAGCTCGACTATGCACTGAAAATGATCAGCTTCCAGATGCAATATCGATTATTGTGATGACAAAGTTAAAGTAGGAAGCTAATAGACCATTATTAAGTAGCTGTGGTTAATTTAAAAGGTATCTTTTTAAAAACCCTTAACCATATATACACTAATTTTTTTTATAGAATATCTGCAAATATGTTTAAAGTGCACTCTAACACAAAGAAGACAAACCTTTTTACATAGAAGTAAATTTAGCTTTTTTACATACATGCAGTCAGTTTAGTTTACCTTGGACTCATGTACCAAGGTTTTTTAATAAGTTTGGCTTATTGTTCCATTTTTGTTTTATTTAATATACCTAATCTTGAATTTTGCAACAGTATTTTCAATAATCTTTAAATTGGTAGATTTTATCTAATATAATAATAATAAAAATTGAAGCGACTTCAAAAAAAAATGGTAAAAGTCACTAAAAAGTTTAAAATAATTAAAAAAAAACAAGAAGTCGGGTAATAGCATGTGGCATAAAAGTATAAAACCTTTTGTTTATTTAGTTAATAACATTGAGTAGTTAAGCACATATGTTATTACCAGACTTCTTTTTTTTATTATTTTTAACTTTTTATTGACAATTTCCAATTTTTTGAGGGCAATTCAATTTTTTTAAATAATTATTTTTAGCTCTTTAGTTTCTTATTATTACAATTAATTCGGTAAATATTTACTAAAAAGCACTACTATTACCTCTTTTAGCTGCAGTTTCTATCGATTTATAAGCTCTTGACAGCAATAAAGGTTTAATTAAGAAATTTAAAAATATTTAACCAAACAGAACTAATCATGACCCCCACCTATACTCTGTCTTTGGTTCTTTATATTGCCTATAAAAAGCTTATAAATCGATACACAGGGGGCTGCAATAAATCGATACACACACACGCCAGAGTAATCGCGTAACATACACACACAACAAAATACAAAAAAACATAACCTCCTCGTTTTTGAAGTCGGTTAAAAAGAAGAAATCTGGAGAAATGCCCGGACCGCAATCTAGAAAATAAAGTGAACGGTCCAATATTCGTACTTAAATTGACTAATTTTAATAACTTCTGAGCTACTCTCGAAAAAGGAAATTTGGAAAAAAAAGTTGTTCTTTCTTTTGTAAGCCAGAAAATTTTTATATCGCTATTCCAAAAAGTTACAATTATGTATTGGTATTAGTAAATGATAAGGTTCTATCGGGTTAAATATAAAAAAAAACAGGATATTTTTTTAGAAAAGAATAAAATAGTTTTAATAAAAACAAAAACTTTAAGATTAAACTTTATAAGATTTAATATGGGTCCCATAAAAAGAAAAAAATCCTGTCTTTTATTTTAAACTCGACAAAACTTGGGGGACAAATCCGAGAAATATTTCACCTTTTTTAAGTTAAAAGATTTTTGTTAAATTAATTAAGTAATTCTATTTCCTTCAGCTCAACGATCATATAAAAGTATTTTAGGTTGTGCGATTTAGAAAAAATTCCGCAGCTCCGGGCAATCATTTACGTTTGTCTTTGTCCAGAACGGCGCGGCGCGGCGGTTCACAATACAACAGAGCATTTTCAGGAAATGTCGGTAAAAACGCGTTTTTATTTCGATCTACTGGAAAACAATTTCGAAATTACAAAGCGAAAATAGATGCAGCTTTTATTTTTATAGAGAATTTTATTGTATGAGCGGTTGAAAAAGCAGCATTTTTAAAACAACACCAATACAAATTTTATTTTTTTAATTTGCCCAACGGTAAATCTTGTGCTTTATAATTACCTAATGTACTATTTATACAATAGAACACAAGAGTTTTTTTAATCAAGAGCTTGATAACGCCAAGCTGTCATACAGGTTAATAAAAGTCCTTAATAGGTACTTGCCAACTATACTTTCCAATGGGCATACCACTTTGGCGTTGGTCCTGAGTAGTACAAAGTAGTTGGATGAACGACGCGACGTGGGTTTCCAATAAGATTTTAGTGCAGGAAAACACTTTCCGCAAGTGTTAGAAACAATATTTTTTATTAGTGTCTTAGAAAAGCAGAAGCATAAAATACAGTGAGAATATTTAAAGTATTTTTCTCTTTATCTTTTTAATGAGACGAAATATCGAGATCGGTTAACATTAGGGTAGATTGGTGTCACATAAACTACTTTTTGTCATAAAAATAATTTTAGTTACGTCTCATAATGCCGCGGGAGCAGTAGCAACTTTTATCATTTTTTTTATCGATTTTTAGTTTTCTAGTTACTGCTTTTTAAAAAAATATTTTGAGTTTTTTATGTTTTATTTGTTTTCTGGGAGATTAAATTTAAACAAAATATTATTTGGCTTTTCTCCAGAATAAAATTAAAAAGTTTATTTAACATTTTAAGAAAATTAAAACTTTTATACATTATGAAGAACTATTTACGATATAATAAAAGTTATTATTACTTTAAAAGAAATAAAATAATGAAATATTCAATATTAAGTTACTTACAATACAAAGGTTTATAGATTGAAACCTTTATATTAATATATATTATATTATATATAGTTATAAACTGACATTAGTTCACCACATTTCCCGTTTTCTCGCATGCAATTCTTAAGTTTTCCGCTAAACTTGCACTTAATATTTGATTTCCACCCCTTAAAAACCCAATCTTCTAATTATTTTACTCATTTTTTCCGTAAAATTGCAAAGCTTTTCTCTTAATCACAGCAGTATTATGATGCCGCCTTTTCTCGTCTGATGATAAATATTTTTAGAACAAAACGTTGCCGATTAAAAATTCGTTTAGATTTGTAATCAGCGCCCCAAAAAATCCCCGAATACCAAAAATTATCACAATCGGCGTGGTGTCCGATAAGTAAACAATTACTCAAAAGTAGGCGAATGGAGTTTCTTTTTAAATAGAGGGTAAGCTTTGTATACATTTTATCATTATTTCTTTTTTGCTTGTGCCCACCCACTAAAAAATGCCACGAGATGCAACTGATAAATTGTTAAATTACAATATCAACCAGTGGTGATAATAATTGTAAAAAACATGAGCAAAGTTTTACTTGTCATCACATAATTCTCAACATACGAACTAATTAACTATACTTGTTAAAATTAAACGTGTAATCATAATTAACAATAAATATTTCTACTGAAACTCTACAGGTCACTTTCGTTTGACCCAAGATGTTTAAAGAGAAGGTGAACCAATTGCGATATGACAGTAAACAGCTGATATTGTGAAGTTATGAGAGTCTTTTTGTAACCAATTTAAAATTAAAAATATAGTTTATACAAATGTTAAAGTATTTTTAATCCACTATTTACTTACAAATATATACACGATTACAACGATTTTTACAAATTAATAAAGAAATAACTTTTTTAAAAAGGATACCCTTGACGTCACATCTTCCCACTATCAAATGAAATGTTAGGCCACCTTGTCTCTAAACACCTTGCGTTTGACCTACGACTTTTGCCTGGGGCACGTCCCTGTGCCCTTTAATACCGGTCGCCACTGCAATTTATATGTAAATATTTTTTTTTTTTATTTTTATACATTTTTGGATCCAACACTCCTCTTTGTTCAACAAAACGCATGTTTAGAAATTAAGTTTTCGACAATCCAATAATTCGATTCTAAATTAACCGAGCAAATGGATTTTTGTGTGGATAGTTGTGGAACAATTTTAATTTTAATCTTGTCGACGTGTGCTCACAGCACCACATCTGTGTTTGGGAAATAAATGTTTGGATTGTGGAACAACTTAAAACTGTTTAATTCAGAAACACGTACGGCAGTAATGATGCTGCGTTTAACAGGAGAGCGAAGACGGTCTTTTTCTAAAGTCTAATTTAAATGCGTTTTTAGAGCTTTTGCACGGATAAATTTACTAATGGATGGTTTTCCATTTAAATGTGTTTACATCATCTTAGGATAAATTTTGACATAAAATGTCTAGATATGTTTAATAGGTAATTAAGTAAATCACCTTTTTTTTCATCCTGATGCAGTCTCCGATGATGGAATAAGACGTTTTTAGTCTAATAAAAAAATCAAAATATGAGTACTACTTTTATTTTCTATGTACGCTTCGTAAAGCCTAATAAATTTATTTTCAAGAGACTTTATACCGTTGTTATAAGCTCATACCCCAAATTCTCTTAAATGGCAACAATCACGTCTTCATTCTACCAGCCAGTTTTTTTTTAATTAACAAGTAATTTAAAATTAGTTGGAGCCAAATCTCGTAAATAAAGTGCATAAAAACTAGCATAACCAATAATTTTTTGCGACAATTTAGGCATTGGTCGAAAAGTGCTTAAAAAATTTGCTTAAAAAAAAAGAAAAGCCTTTGCTATTATTTTTTTATATTGACATCAAAATAAATGGATTCTATAAAGAGTAACAAAAAAACAAAAAAATACGTCAGAAATAACAATTTTCGTACTTAGTGAATTTTACAACTTTTGTAACATAGTATTTTTGAAGATATGTTCTAAATTGGTTCGGCGGATTCAGTAAATATATGTTTTTTTTGGGTACACGTCAAGTCAAATTAAAAAACCAAAAAACTAAAATAAGTAACTAGAAAACTAAAAATCGACGTTTCGGTGGCAAGTCCGCCACCGTTGTCAAGATAAAATGAAATAAAAATAAAAAAATCAAACATTACCTATTGCTTAGGTTTAAAATTTCAAAATGTTTTTTAGGAAATCCTGAAATACCTTTGACATTTAATGTCAACAGTGACGGCTAGTCAGAGGAGGCAAGGTAGGCTTAGCTCCCCCATAAAATTTGAGGTTATTCATCGCAATAAATTAAAAGATAATAACAAATAATTACATTTTTTCTAAAAATGCTTGGGTTCCGCTGTTTAATTTTCGGCGCGTAAAGTAAGCCACCATGGGAGGCTAGGCTCAGTTGGTCTTCGTTAGTGCTCGTGTTACTTGTGTATTTCTTTTTGTTTTGATTTAGTTATTCAAAATGGCGTGACGGGTCGAGACATAAAACAGGCAGTATAGTAGTGCTGTTTGGTAATATTTTTAATGTGTTTTTGGTAAGCTTTTTTATATTTATTATGGATAAGTTACGAAATTAAAAAATCTCACGATGTGGTCGATTAATTGCTGACAAATAATTTTAATTCTGTATATTATGATAACAAATTTTACATTAATAAAACTCTGACAAGGTCTCAAATAAATTTCATATTAATTAAAGCCTGAAATAATTTACAAGATCGAGGATTTAATATTACTAATATATAATATTAATGTTTAATAAAACTGTTATATTAGTAAAGAAAAATAATATTTATTAACTAAGAAGAGCTCCTTTATATTAAATAATTTAAAGACAACCCTTTTTCATTACTTTTGTTTTTTAATGGTAAGTTTAATACGTAAGTAGGGAGAGATAGCGGTTTTAGGGACCTCCGTCCTCCGGAGGAGCTTATTATCTCAAGATCTCTGACGTCATTCGAAATTTAGGAATCTTGCGCAACGCGTTGTTTAGGGCGTGGTCCCTACTATCTGTCAAACCATAAATGTCATCTGTCACCTGTCAAATGTCATCTGTCACCTGTCATATGTCAAAAATCACGTGACTAGGAAAATGGCCGCCATGCGTAGGATACTTGCGCTATGGTCATAAATTGATTTGCGCAAACGCGAAAATTCCAAGTCATACCGTTCGGGCGCTATCGACTAAAATCGTTATTTAACCTTGATGATGAGTCATTGGCGCGCGGTTTAAATTTTTTAAATATAGTATTACGTCATACCTATCGAATAGCGAAAACCGCATGACGCAATCTTTAGCCATAAGGGCGCTACAGCTGTTTAAAATATGGTGAGAGACACCAACTAGCGAGTAAGACGGTAACCCCAATAGTAAATTAATCATTAGGGCCTTCGCGTTTAAGCGGGAAAAGTTAGCTTACGCGGATTAGATATATCTTAGAGTCTTACGCATGCGTTAAAAAATGACGGCCGTCACCTGTCAAATACCGCCTGTCAACTGTCATATGTTGTATGACGTAAACTTTTACGTTCAAAGATCGCAAGCTAAATTCAAATAAAAAAAAATAGAACAAAATAACCTCAGTTTTGATCACACCTTTGTGTAGTAGTTATGGAGCCGCCAGCTTTTAAGGTTAACAGTCGGGTGGGGGTGGGTTGTTAAAATTATGTGCGCCACGTACTCTTAAATTTTATTCCATAACCACTATGTGGTTTAAGTTGATTGTTATATATAAAAAAAAATATATGTCTTTATGTAACCCTGAATGACAACTCAGAGCACGAAACTATTGTCACTCGTTGTGAGTCAAAACCTATTAAGTATTTTTATCAGACCTGAAAATGTTTTAAATAAAAAAAAACAACAAAAAAATTCTACTGACAAAATCTATTGACTTTTAAATTAAAGCAAAGGAACAACAAAAAGTGTTTTAAATTAATAATCACAAGAGAGCTCTTTTTTTGTTTAATTAGTAAGGACAAAAGAATAATAAAATAACTAAATGATCATAAAGAAGTTCGAAACGTTAATAATAATTAAACCAATGTGAAACTATCTCAAATGAGTTGGCAAAAGAATAATTATAACACCAGAATTTAAGAAAACAAAAAAACAAAAAAAATCAATAAAAGAACTAATTGTTCTTAGCGAAGGTGTAATTGCAGTCACCTCAGCTAAAAAAAAAAAGGGTTCCTATGTATTAACCTTTAAGTAAGTTGTTAATTAATTATAAATAATAATAATAATTAAAAAAATTAATTAATTAATAGTAATTTAGAATTTCTATCAATAACAAAATAAAATCAATAATGACTACTTGTTATTATCAACGTTTAAACTTTCCTTTTAAAAACAAAATAAGTAACCAAAATATTAAATTATATCTCAAAATGAATGAAAGACTAGAGTGGAACAACAATTAATTTGGAATTTAAATTAATTAAATTATTAAAACCACGAAGCAAAAATTATCACAGTCTAAGCTGTTTAAAAAGTCAAATGAAGTTTATTTTTAAACTATCAAAACTATTTAAAAGTAAGCAATTTTTAGAGCTCACAACCAATTGGAAGAAATATTATATAAATTAACTTTTAATACGTAATACTACCTATACCAATAGTATATGTAACAGTTAATCGCACTGTCAGACCTTTATTTGTGTTTATGCGCAACCTACCTCAATGTACGTACACTAGGTTTACATACGTCGCACAACATCTTAAAAATAAGTAAACCTTTTAATTAAATAGAGTCAAAATATAATATACCTTTATAAAAAAATTAATAGGATAAACAGGTTGTAAAAAAAAAAAGTTCAGTAACTGTAGAAACTTTAGCTTGAAAAACTCAGTTTGATAAAAGAATATAGTGTTAATGACTCTTGGTCCAGCACCTAAGGTAACGGTTTTAAGTTAACTGTGTGATCTCTATTTAAAGCGTTTTGAGCAGTGGTTACGATGCTTTATAGCAATTACGTTGGCAACTTGGACCAAGCGACAATAACTTAGGAAAGGAGAATATATATTTATACGAATTAACTTTGGTTTTTCTTGTCTATACTCGTACAAAAAAAATGCTAATAAAACTTCATCTTGAGTAACGTGGAAAGGTCTTACTTGGTTTCGATGGTGTTATGACTGGTCTTACTCGACTCCTAGACGGGTAACCTTATGACAGCGGCAAGTAGGTACGGACAGCAAAAGAAAGTTGAGCTCGTACGGCAGCAAATGAAGTCGCAAGGGTAGTGTAGCGTGTGGTTGAAAAGGTATGGGTGTCTGTTAACCTCACGGCTAAAGGTCCAACAATAAAACCCTGTAAAATATATCCGTCTAAACTTATGGTTTCGAAACCCAGAAAAAAAAATGACTATCCTTGAGTCACAAAAATTAACTATGGAAGATTTTACAGTTCAAGAGAAAAAAAATGACAAAAAAAAAAAAGGACTTTAGTTTAATACCCAAAGATTCTACAAAATATATAAAAAAAAACCTTTAATTGAAGAAGGAATTTACTGGAATTACAAAAAAAACGAATCTTACCTCCTCAGAAGAAGGGTTTTCTGCAATTATTTCTCAAAATTAGGTTGTGGCAATTACGTGCTTGAAGTAACCAGATGAGTACAGTTGTTCGGTACTTTTGAGTTACGTCGGTGTAATAGAATGTTCCCAAAAATTTGGTAGGATTACAAAGAAACCATAAAACTCCAGACTTTGTACAATCCTTTTGTCTTTTCAATTAATATGATCCTTCTATACGAAGCTACTGCTTCCTCAAATACCCATAGGAATCAGAACAAAAATTTTTAACTGAAATGACTACAATTACACCTTATCTTTCGCTCTCAGCACGTGCTTTTAACTGACCGACTGTTTTTCGCGTTCGCTAGAAATTTCTTAGAGTGAAGAAAAAAACCAAAATCGCACAAAAACTACATTCCACAAACCTCCATCCCTTGAGTTCAACGCAGATTTTTCAAAACTTAGACATAAACCCATCCCTCTTCCCCTTATTGTAGTTTGTCTCTCTCACTTAGTACAATTTTAGGAAATAAAATAAATAAAATGCAAAAATCAAGATTTAACTATATGCAACCCATAAACCTTCATGTATCCGATGTTGTATACACACTTAGGGGCTCGGTCCCGTCATGAAAGTAGAATGAAATAAGAAATGTCAATCAATTCAATAGTAAACAAATTATTTTAAAAATCTAATTAAAATGAATCCTGAGAATAAGTTAAAATTTAGTAATTTGACTATTTAATGTATTTGTGAAGAATGTATACTACGATGAGACTGTAAAAATATGAATCAGGAGAAAACATTTTGAGGTTATACCGGCTTTTGTAAACAATGTTATTTTCAAAATATGCCTGTTTTTCAGAAATTTATTGCTAAAACTGGAAGGAAAATAATAATTTATGACCTTAAATGATATCTAGATCTCAGTAAGTAACTGTCTTTTCCTTTTTTTTTTAAAATATATCTTACTTTAACATAATTCATTCTACTGTGCACGAGGCAGTTCCGAATAGATATTAAGTGCAATTTTTAACCGTTACATTTCCCCCCTTGCTTCAAGATGATTAACCTCTTAAGGTTAATCAAGTTCCACAAACACGAATTCAGAACCTAGACTTTTAAGAAGAAATTATTTAAAGATTTTCTAAAAGTTCATATGCAAGAAAAATAGAGATTAAAGAAAATTAAAAAAAAATAAGAAAATAGACATGCCAGTAGATCAAGTACCTATAAATTAAAATATTAAAATTATTGCCAAACCAACCAACGACCGGCAAAAAAGGATGCTTATAAAATGTTTACTGAGGAGAGCTAAATCAGAGTAAAAACTACCAAAAGAAATCCACGCAACCTAATGTCAGCAACAAAGTCAAACCCTGGAAGCAACTCCTATCAACAAATCCCTGCAATCAAATGCTAATAAAAAAAAAAAAAAATATATCCTAAGACCATTCTTCTTATACACGGTGTTTAATTGGTCGGACAGATTGAATTTTTATTTACTCGCCTCTTACGATCAGGAAAAAGAACAAAACCTCTGGACACATTCTTTTTATTCCCCAGGCCCAGATGGGGACCATAATGTTAGTCGAGAACAATAGGGGCGGATTTCAAATCCTTAGCATGCCAAGAACCAGTTTGAATCTTCCCATCTAAATCTTTTAGTTCGTATACCCAAGGCGATAAACGCCGAAAAATAATGAACGGACCCACAAATTTTGGAGCTAGTTTTCCAGAAAAATATTTAGATGCATCCGAAAGTACATAGTTCCTACGCCAAACTCGATCACCTACGGCATATTCCTGGTTTCTCTTTCGAAGGTTATATTTATGGACGCCCTTATCCCCAGCTTTCTCAAGTCGCTCTTTAACGTCTTTAAATAGTTCTTTAAAAGCCATATTTTTACTGACAGCAGGTAACTGCGTGCCATCTTCTGTTTCAAGAAGAGCACTGTTGTGGTAGTCCTTTCCAGAGAGACACATGTTACGTCCAAAATTTGCAAAGTACGGCGACACTCGAGTTGTTTCTTGACAACTGGTGCGTATAGCACACGCTATTTGTTGCAGCTTGCTATCCCATTTTCTGTGATTGTCATGTGCATAAATAGATAGCATAGTTTTCAATGTCCTGTTTTGTCGTTCCGTAGGGTTTGCTCTAGGGTGGTAATTGGCATTAAATTTAACGTTGCACTGATAGGAGCTAATAAATTTCGTGAACTCTCTGCTTCGGTACTGTGGTCCATTGTCACAAATTAGAACGCGTGGGACGCCAAATAGCAAAAATACACTCTCTTCAATCCTGTTGATAATCACGTTCGTAGTTGCACGACGCAGTGGAAAAATAAGTGAAAACTTGGTCAAGTAGTCCGTGACAACTAATACAAATGTATTACCCTTCAATGATCTTGGAAGAGGACCTACCAGATCTGTGGATACTACCTCCCATGGACGACTCGGTTTTGGATGAGAAATCATTTGATCTCTAACACCCTGTGGATCGACTTTATGCGCTGCACAAACTTTACAATTCCTAACAAAACAGGCAACATCATTGCGCATCTTCGGCCAAAAGTATTTTTCTGCGATCCTCGAAAAAGTCTTATACACCCCTGTATGTCCTGAAGTAGGTAGATCGTGAGCCTTTCTAATAATTTCTTTCCGATGTTCTTTCGGTACTACTTCTTTCAAAAATCACCTTCCATGGCTAAGTCCGGATAAGCTAACTTAACATATTTATACAGCTTCCCATTGTTAAACCGCCAACTGTTGTAAGTCAATGGTGAACTGAGCACTCTTTGGATCATCCTATTATACCATTTGTCCTTGATTGTTTCTGAAGGTTGAATGTCTTCTTTAACAGCATCGATAATAGGGACTGATCTTGACAGCATATCAGGAAGCGCCATATCTTTACCTCGACGATGTATCACTGAGAAATCGTATTGTTGTAGCTTTACAGACCAACGCGCAAGGCGTCCTGATGGATCTCGTAAGGACTGTAACCATTTAAGACTATAATGGTCCGTAATAACTGTAAAGGTAACTCCTTCGATGTAAGGTCTAAGTTTTTCTATTGCCCAAACTACGGCTAGACATTCCCTTTCTGTTGTTGTAAATACTCTTTCCTGTTTAGTGAGCGAACGACTTAAGTAGCAAATAACTTTTTCTCCGCCTTCGTGTGGTTGTGTTAGCACGGCTCCTATACCATATCCAGAAGCATCAGTTTGGATAATAAATTCCTTGGAATAGTCCGGACAACTTAAAATTGGTGCAGCCACTAGTAGTTCCTTTATCTTTGTGAATGCTTCCTCACATTCTTGAGTCCAGATAAACTTATGACATTTCTTTGTTAAAGACGTAATTGGTGCAATAATAGAAGAAAATTCCGGGACAAAGCGACGATACCAACTAAAACTTCCAATAACACGACGAACTTCTGTCACATTTTTTGGTTTTGGCAGTTCCAACATAGCCTTAACCTTGTCTGGATCCACTCTTAAGCCTCTTCTATCCACTACATAGCCAAGGTATTTCATTTCAGGCCTACAAAATTGACATTTTTCCCAACTGACTGTGATGTGGGCATGTAACAACCTCTTGAAAACTTCTTCCATTATTTCCAGATGCTTTTCCATAGTTTGAGTGATAATAACAATATCATCAAGATACACAAAAACATGTGGTTCCAAATCTGCTCAAGGACTCTGTCAATCAGTCTCTGCCAAGTGGCAGGTGCATTGTGTAAACCAAACGGCATACGCTTGAACTGGTATAATCCTCTGCGGCAAATAAATGCAGTAAGTGGTCTTGAATCCTTTTCTATGGGTACTTGCCAGTAGGCGCTTTTAATGTCAATGCTTGAAAGGTATTTGGCATCTTTCAATTTATCCAGCGTATCTGAGACCAAGGGGAGGGGATAACTGTCGCGTTCAGTAACACCATTTACTTTTCTATAATCCACACAAAATCTATACTTGTTGGTGTTTTTCTTCCTTGCTAGGACCACTGGAGAAGCCCAAGGACTGTCACTTGGTTCTATCACATTCAACTGCAACATTTCATCCACTTCGTCATCAATAATCTTCTGCAGAACTGGAGACACACGGTAAGGACGTTGGCGTATTGGTGGGGAATTAGTCACAATTTTATGTTCTACTAAAGAAGTACATCCCAAATTTTCTCCCATCAACTCTTTGTATTTTTCTACAAGTCTGTCTAAGGTATCCTTTTCAGAAGATGTTAGGGTAGTTAATTGTTCAGACTGAATGCAGCACACCTCTGCGTCACCCGTGAAATGCCACTCATTTCTTCTCAAATCGGGAACAATACCCATAGTAATCCAAAAATTTAAACCCAAAATTAATGAATGATTCACCCCGGGCACAATCAACGCTTCTACTATCTTCAGTCTGTCTCTTAACTTCATTGGCAAATCGACGACTCCAACACTATCTGTCTTTTGGCCATTAGCAACGGTACAGGTAGACTTCTTGGTGGTATCCATGCTTAATCCAAGTTCATTTATCAAATGAAGGCCTTGACGACCAACAATCGTCCTGGAACAGCCAGAATCCAATAATCCAAGTACTTTGTGTCCCAATATGTCAATTTCAAGATAAGGTCTTTCATCTTCCTGAGCGTGATTTAAAATAAAATCCAGCACGTGTCCAAACCGATCAGTCGGATTAGGTACTTGCTCACCTTTAGACCGACTACCTAAAAGCGGCTCTGTCCGTTTCCCGAGCTCCTATTCTTACAGGTAGGGCAGGTGTTTTTGGTAAATCCCTCCTTTTTGCAACCATAGCAATACTTCTTTCTAGGTTCAGCACAACCGACTGCCCGATGACCAGGTTTCTTGCATCGGAAGCATATTATGTCTCTTTCCCTTCCAGATCTGATTCCAGAACTACTTGGAACTTCATTCATATTTCCTCCTCTTCGCAGACTAGTACTACCGCTATCTGAGCGACTGGCATGATGTGGTTCATCTAGGCGAATCTCGTCCAAATGTTCCTCGAGCTCAATATATGCTAAGTCCGGTTCCATAGACTGGTTCTTTCTAGGTGGTGGGTTGTAATCAGATTGCATCCTATTCTCGATTCTCTTACAAAGAGACTTCAGTTGAGCTATACTCGTTATATCCAATGCTCCAAGTTGTGCTCTATACACAGGTGCAATATTCCTTAGTAAAATATTCAGCTTAGCTTCCTCCGAAACTGTACATTGAAGACGTTGAAAATATTTAGACATAATGGCTAGATATGTTCCAATTGTTTCATCAGCACCTTGTGTCCTGCGCTTGATCTCTTCTAAAAGCTTTTCTTGATAAAATGCCGGCTGGTATTCCTCTTTAAATTTATCGACTAGTTCATCCCATGTGGACACTTCAGATCTGCAATCCTGATAAAAGTCATAAGCTCTTCCTGTGAAAAGATCTATGCCAGATTCTAACAAAATGTCCTTAGTCACATTTCTTGCTCTCCTTAATTCCTCGACTCTTTCAAAGAAAGCAGTCACCGATAAACCTCGCTTATCTCCTGAAAATTTAATATCCCACTTATGAGGTAATATTGGTTTTATGCTTAATGCTGCTGAAGATGGTGGATTTGAAGCAATAGGTGATATTAATGGTGGTGAGCTGGGTTGTTGTAGCTGTACACCTACATTCGGGGCAACTGTAGAATTTAAAACACATATACTTAATGGCGGCTGACTTTTCTTTTCATGAGCACTAGCTTTAACCTGCAACGAGTCCAATAAGCTTAAGGCATGGGCCAACAATTCGCTTTTAATCTTTAATTCTTCTGTAGTTTGTGCTTCCATGTTGTTGATTCTTCCTAACACGTGGCTAAGTTTCGTCTGCAATTTTGCAAAAGCTCCACTCCTAGAAGAATCTGAGAAATTGTCCAATAAAATTACAATGCTATCAAGCTTTTTTGTAATTTCCCCTGCGTCTTCTTGGAAACTGAATGGGTACGGTGGATAACTAACACTTTCTCCAGTTCTTTCTAATGCTCTTGCCATGGTAAGTCTTGATCTCATCTCCTCAACTGTGCCTGTTGCAATTCCTCTGTATAAAAGTTCATATTTAAGTTCGTCCTTATCCAAACGGTTCACCTCCATTTTTCGGGACATCCTTATCAGTATGGCTACCAATCACAAATAGCACTAAATCAATTTATTCTAACTCCGTAAGAGTACCAGGAATACACTAAACCTCTATAAACTTTTCAGCAATCAGTAAAACCGCAAAAGAGAAAAAAAAATATCACAATATATACGACCACAAAATCCTAATAAGAAAAAAAAGAAACCTAAATGTCCCCTAAATTTCCGACCTCTAATAGAATTTTAAATTCCAAAATTCAATTTTAATTTTAAATTTAAACTATATTTAACCACTCTGTAAATCCAACTAACCTGTCTCCCCAAGACAAAATTAGACACCCTACAAATGTTGAAAAACAAATGTCTTAACAGTAGGTTAATATTTTAGAAATATCCACACAAAATCAGGTTAAATCCCCAATGTAAAAGAAAAAAAAATTAAAAGTAATCAAAATTTATGAGATACTTATTACCCAATATAATCTGACTTTAAATAAGAGAAAAAAAAATTGAGAGAGTAATTAGCTAAATCAGAAAAAAAAAACAAGTTTTATCTCAAAAAAAAATTAAAACCCGTTGGGCGCCAAATTTTTATGACGTAAACTTTTACGTTCAAAGATCGCAAGCTAAATTCAAATAAAAAAAAATAGAACAAAATAACCTCAGTTTTGATCACACCTTTGTGTAGTAGTTATGGAGCCGCCAGCTTTTAAGGTTAACAGTCGGGTGGGGGTGGGTTGTTAAAATTATGTGCGCCACGTACTCTTAAATTTTATTCCATAACCACTATGTGGTTTAAGTTGATTGTTATATATAAAAAAAATATATGTCTTTATGTAACCCTGAATGACAACTCAGAGCACGAAACTATTGTCACTCGTTGTGAGTCAAAACCTATTAAGTATTTTTATCAGACCTGAAAATGTTTTAAATAAAAAAAACAACAAAAAAATTCTACTGACAAAATCTATTGACTTTTAAATTAAAGCAAAGGAACAACAAAAAGTGTTTTAAATTAATAATCACAAGAGAGCTCTTTTTTTTTGTTTAATTAGTAAGGACAAAAGAATAATAAAATAACTAAATGATCATAAAGAAGTTCGAAACGTTAATAATAATTAAACCAATGTGAAACTATCTCAAATGAGTTGGCAAAAGAATAATTATAACACCAGAATTTAAGAAAACAAAAAAAACAAAAAAAAATCAATAAAAGAACTAATTGTTCTTAGCGAAGGTGTAATTGCAGTCACCTCAGCTAAAAAAAAAAAAGGGTTCCTATGTATTAACCTTTAAGTAAGTTGTTAATTAATTATAAATAATAATAATAATTAAAAAAAAATTAATTAATTAATAGTAATTTAGAATTTCTATCAATAACAAAATAAAATCAATAATGACTACTTGTTATTATCAACGTTTAAACTTTCCTTTTAAAAACAAAATAAGTAACCAAAATATTAAATTATATCTCAAAATGAATGAAAGACTAGAGTGGAACAACAATTAATTTGGAATTTAAATTAATTAAATTATTAAAACCACGAAGCAAAAATTATCACAGTCTAAGCTGTTTAAAAAGTCAAATGAAGTTTATTTTTAAACTATCAAAACTATTTAAAAGTAAGCAATTTTTAGAGCTCACAACCAATTGGAAGAAATATTATATAAATTAACTTTTAATACGTAATACTACCTATACCAATAGTATATGTAACAGTTAATCGCACTGTCAGACCTTTATTTGTGTTTATGCGCAACCTACCTCAATGTACGTACACTAGGTTTACATACGTCGCACAACATCTTAAAAATAAGTAAACCTTTTAATTAAATAGAGTCAAAATATAATATACCTTTATAAAAAAAATTAATAGGATAAACAGGTTGTAAAAAAAAAAAAGTTCAGTAACTGTAGAAACTTTAGCTTGAAAAACTCAGTTTGATAAAAGAATATAGTGTTAATGACTCTTGGTCCAGCACCTAAGGTAACGGTTTTAAGTTAACTGTGTGATCTCTATTTAAAGCGTTTTGAGCAGTGGTTACGATGCTTTATAGCAATTACGTTGGCAACTTGGACCAAGCGACAATAACTTAGGAAAGGAGAATATATATTTATACGAATTAACTTTGGTTTTTCTTGTCTATACTCGTACAAAAAAAATGCTAATAAAACTTCATCTTGAGTAACGTGGAAAGGTCTTACTTGGTTTCGATGGTGTTATGACTGGTCTTACTCGACTCCTAGACGGGTAACCTTATGACAGCGGCAAGTAGGTACGGACAGCAAAAGAAAGTTGAGCTCGTACGGCAGCAAATGAAGTCGCAAGGGTAGTGTAGCGTGTGGTTGAAAAGGTATGGGTGTCTGTTAACCTCACGGCTAAAGGTCCAACAATAAAACCCTGTAAAATATATCCGTCTAAACTTATGGTTTCGAAACCCAGAAAAAAAAATGACTATCCTTGAGTCACAAAAATTAACTATGGAAGATTTTACAGTTCAAGAGAAAAAAAATGACAAAAAAAAGGACTTTAGTTTAATACCCAAAGATTCTACAAAATATATAAAAAAAAACCTTTAATTGAAGAAGGAATTTACTGGAATTACAAAAAAAAACGAATCTTACCTCCTCAGAAGAAGGGTTTTCTGCAATTATTTCTCAAAATTAGGTTGTGGCAATTACGTGCTTGAAGTAACCAGATGAGTACAGTTGTTCGGTACTTTTGAGTTACGTCGGTGTAATAGAATGTTCCCAAAAATTTGGTAGGATTACAAAGAAACCATAAAACTCCAGACTTTGTACAATCCTTTTGTCTTTTCAATTAATATGATCCTTCTATACGAAGCTACTGCTTCCTCAAATACCCATAGGAATCAGAACAAAATTTTTTAACTGAAATGACTACAATTACACCTTATCTTTCGCTCTCAGCACGTGCTTTTTAACTGACCGACTGTTTTTCGCGTTCGCTAGAAATTTCTTAGAGTGAAGAAAAAAAACCAAAATCGCACAAAAACTACATTCCACAAACCTCCATCCCTTGAGTTCAACGCAGATTTTTCAAAACTTAGACATAAACCCATCCCTCTTCCCCTTATTGTAGTTTGTCTCTCTCACTTAGTACAATTTTAGGAAATAAAATAAATAAAATGCAAAAATCAAGATTTAACTATATGCAACCCATAAACCTTCATGTATCCGATGTTGTATACACACTTAGGGGCTCGGTCCCGTCATGAAAGTAGAATGAAATAAGAAATGTCAATCAATTCAATAGTAAACAAATTATTTTAAAAATCTAATTAAAATGAATCCTGAGAATAAGTTAAAATTTAGTAATTTGACTATTTAATGTATTTGTGAAGAATGTATACTACGATGAGACTGTAAAAATATGAATCAGGAGAAAACATTTTGAGGTTATACCGGCTTTTGTAAACAATGTTATTTTCAAAATATGCCTGTTTTTCAGAAATTTATTGCTAAAACTGGAAGGAAAATAATAATTTATGACCTTAAATGATATCTAGATCTCAGTAAGTAACTGTCTTTTCCTTTTTTTTTTTAAAATATATCTTACTTTAACATAATTCATTCTACTGTGCACGAGGCAGTTCCGAATAGATATTAAGTGCAATTTTTAACCGTTACAGTTGCAAACCACGTGACCTAGAGCATGATGCATACGTGGATGGGATATATCTTAGAGTCTTACGCATGCGTTAAAAAAATGGCGCGATTCGTAGGACGGTTCGCCGAACGGCTCACCAAACGGGTAACGGCTCGCAGAGCGGTTCGCCGAACAGCTCGCCGAACGGGTAGCGGCTCGCAGGACGACTCGCGGCTTAAGCGCGGGGCCTAGGGCCTAAGCAGAGGGCTTAAGCGCAGACGCATAATCTCATATAATTTAAACCATAATAATTAAATATTAAATAATAAAACACCCTGTATATAATAAATTAAATTTATTTAAGCCACATTATACATTGACTTTTAGCAATTTTATACACAAGTTTAGTTAATAATACACTACAAGCTACAGCAATAAAAATAATTAAATATTAAATAATAAAACACCCTGTATATAATTCACGCGCTCCAACTGACCAATCACATCACAGTTGCCGGAAGCCTCGGTAATTACATGGTACTATTTTGCACGATTAGCGTAGGAATTAATTCTCATTATTTATACGTTATCTACACGCAAACACTGATAAGAGCTCGGAACGGTGCCCTCGAGGTCAAAAATTGCTCGTCACTTATAAACCAACTGGCGCCTCTACAACAGTGTAGTGTCACCGCTCCAGCTTTTTTAATTGTTGTTAGTTTTTTGTGAATTAATACAATAAAACATGTGGGTACCTATTATTTTAAATATTAAAAATACTTCATGCTATTTTTTTTTACGTTCTAAAATCATTATTATAGGGTATTAGGTAAAAATACTTAAAAATATTGGCTATAAAAGAAAATCCAGGAAAAATTATTATTATTATTTTGAACATTAACAATACTGCATGTTATTTTTTACATTTTAAAATCGTTATTATAGGGTATTAGGTAGAAAATACTTGAAAATATTGCATGATGAAAATCCATGAAAAATTATTATTTTGACTATTTACACAAATATTTTACGTACCATACTAAAGAATTATTAAGTGAAAAACCTGTTTATTGTTTATAAAATAGAATAATTTTGAAAATAAATATATGTTAGAGTCTTTAGAGTTCAGTCATAAAAATTAGGATAAAATATAGGAATGCCTAAATAATTAAAAAAATATCATAAATAATCCGATATAAAAAAAAATATAAAAATAATATAATTAGAATAATTTTGAAAATAAATATATGTTAGAGTCTTTAGAATACGCCCATATTATTTAATAAATAATAGTTAAAAACATGTTTTTTACTTTGTAGTGATAAACTCTTTGTAATAAAAAATTATTTTATAATTTTTAGTTCGGTTGTATATTAAAGCGTGTTTTTTTAGTTTTTAACTATTATTTATTTATCTTTTTTTTTTAGTTCGATATATCAATTAGTTTTTTAAAAATAAATGCTTCAGTTTATTCACTAAAAAATTCCTTCACCATTTTGTCAAGAGGTATAGGAAATTAAAAAACTTATTAAGTTATACATAAATTAACCTTGCGCATTCGCCATAATTAAAAAACCTCCGGGAGAGTTTATTATTATTAGGTACATATTTCAACATATATAACTCTAAAATTTATTTAGATTATAGATATTAAGGCCCAAATATTGATAGTATTGTTTTAATTTTTTAGAAAAATGTTCAAGTGTGAATTTTGTTCCCGGGCATTCTCCCGAAAAGATAATCTTAAACGCCATGGTGACTGTCGCATAGCAGTCAAGATTTGCAACAATTGTGGGGTCATTTTCAAGTCAGAGGGGGCCCTCCAACGTCATCAGAGGGAAAAACATCCAGCCCCCAAAAGACAAGCAGAAGCCCCACTAGCCATGGTGTCTAAGAAGGCGAGACTTGACCTAGCAGCTGGTAAGTTTTTATGTTTTATAAATTATTTCCAACCATTTGTAGGCGCAACTGTAATTTTTAAATTATTTTTCATGTTTTAAATAAGCATACCAAATTTTAATTTTTTAATATTTGAATAAGCATACCAAATTTTAATTTTTTATATTTGAATAAGCAAGCTAATATTTATTATTATTTTTACAGAGCCGTCGACATCCACCAAACATTGCGGGGTGTGCAATATGGACATACCCCCGTCCAAATATCAAGGACATTTGCGCACCCTGCAACATAGGACCAAATGTTGCGTGGAGCAGGAGGAAGCTGGAATCCAGCTAGTTAGAACGTCGTTTAGGAGCCGAATTGCGACATACCGACTAACATCGAAGAGGACCCCACCAACGTGAAAAGATTTACGGAATCCCATAACTCCAATTTCGTCAAGTTGGTGGGGAAACTGATAGAGCAATTTGAAAGCCTTAAGGTCGGTGTGGAGCTTTTCGGACGCTTTCTCCTGCAGTCAAAAGAGGAGGCCGAGGTCAAGTCGTTTAACACTAAATTTCGGGTGGTGAACGGGAACACCGATCTGGAGGAGCTGTTTGCCCAATTTGTAGCCATTATGGACAAAAAGGCCCTAGAGTTTCAAGAAAAAGATAGTGGTGAGTAACAATTTTAACGAATCATAACTATTTATTTACAGCTTTTAGCCCGGTTCCAGACACCCGACTTCTTATTTACAGGTTTTAACCCGTTTATAACATCATGAATCAGCATTTATTTACAGGTTTTAACTCGCATACAGCTACATGACTCATCATTTATTTGCAGGTTTTAAAATTAGTGATGACTCATTATCATTTATTTACAGGTTTTAACTCGCATACAGTTACATGACTCACCATTTATTTGCAGGTTTAAAACGTTTACGATGACTCATTATCATTTATTTACAGGTTTAACTCGCATACAGCTACATGACTCACCATTTATTTGCAGGTTTTAAATCGTTTACGATGACTCATTATCATTTATTTGCAGGTTTTAACACATTTAAGCGTATATTTAAACATTTTTTCTTTTTATAGGTTGGGCCTTGCAGCAGCTTCTCCATTTAGAATTAAGTATAAGTAAATTTAACCCAATGAGGGCTTCCTCGTATATCAAGCTACCCAAAGAGATTGAAAGAAAGTTAGATGTCCTAAACATTCAGAATCAGGATGAAAAATGTTTCATGTGGTCAGTCCTAGCGCACCTGCATCCAATTGATCGGCAACGTAGGCCTAACCGCGTGACGCACTATGAACAGTATACCGATGAATTGGATTTTACAGGTATAGATTTTCCTATGAGACTTAAAGATATTCATATATTCGAACAACTTAACACTATTTCTATCAATGTATACAGCTTGGAAAATGTTTTCGAAAACGGTAAAAATAGTGTTGAAGTTGTTGGTCCTTTATACTTAACCAAATCTCGAAAACCGACGCATGTTAACTTATTAGTCATTAGTGATGATTATGGAAATCAACAATATTGCCTAATAAGAAACATGTCTAGGCTGATCTCAAGTCAATTATCTAAAAACAAGCGCCCTAAATATTTGTGTGATGGATGTTTGGTTTATTTCAGCACCGAAAACGGTCTTAAAGCCCATCAGGCGCATGATTGTAACCATGTTGCGGTTAAATTACCAACAACAAATTTGCGCAAAGATAAATATGGTAAAGACGTACCCGAGAATATACTTAAATTTGAGGATTTCGAGAAAAAATTAAAAGTACCTTTTGTTGTTTACGCAGATTTTGAAACTGTTGTAAAGCCCGTTGAGATAGAGCAAAATGAGCTGAGCCCTGATGAATCGTATACAATTAAAACACACAAACATATGCCTTACTCTTTCGCCTACTATATTAAATGTGCTTTTGACGACTCTAAATCTGTTTTTAAGACTTATAGGGGTACTGACGCTAGTGAAAAGTTTATAGAGTTGTTGGAGAGCGATTGTAAACGGCTCTACAATGACTTTATAAAAATCACAAAGCCTATGACCCCTCTAACGCCTCAACAACAGATTGAGTTTAATACGGCAACAATTTGTCATATTTGCGAAAAGCCTTTGAATGTAGAAGACGAAAAAGTAAGAGATCATTGCCATTTAACCGGTTCTTATCGGGGTCCAGCTCACTCTATTTGTAATGTGAATTACAAGGTGCCAAAATTCGTACCGATTTATTTCCACAACTTGTCCGGCTTTGATTCCCATCTGTTGATTAAACAGCTGGCTACTGAAGAGGAAAAGTTAGACGTTATTGCCCAAAATAAAGAACGGTATATTTCCTTTACCAAACATGTTTTGGTCGATAGTTTCGAAGTGGAAAAAGGTCGTGAACAAAAGGTATTTTTAAAGTTGCGATTTTTGGATAGTTTTCGTTTTATGCCAAGTGGTCTAGATAAATTAAGTCAAAATTTAAAACCGGAACAGTGTCGCGAAGTTAGGAAGTATTTCCCTGACGAAGAAAAATTTCAGTTAATTCGACAGAAGGGCGTCTTTCCATATTCGTATGTCGACTGCTTTTTCAAAATTAGACGACACCAAACTACCATCACACAAAGACTTTTATAATGACCTTAAAAAAGAGAACATCAGTAAAGATGATTACAAGCGTGCTTGGAATGTGTGAAATTTATTCAAATGCGAAACTTTAGGTCAATATTCAGATATATATTTAAAATCCGACGTATTATTACTAGCAGATGTCTTTGAAAATTTCAGAGATGTATGTATGAATGTCTATGGGCTAGATCCAGCCAATTTTTATAATAGCCCGGGCCTGTCTTTTCGAGTGCCCTTAAGTACACTCAAATTAAGCTAGAGCTACTCACAGACATTGATATGATACACTTTCTGAAACGCGGTATTTGCGGTGGAGTCAGTCAGTGTAGCGTTAGAAAAGCATTTGCGAATAATAAATTTATACCTCATTACAACGCTGCTAAACCTACCTCCTACATTATGTATCTGGACGCTACCAATTTATACGGGGCGGCCATGTCTTAATATTTACCAACTGGCGGCTTTAAGTGGTTAGAGGAGTCAGAAATTCAAAATTTCGATTTCAAAAGTATCGCGAAAAATTCAAACACCGGGTATATTTTGGAAGTCGATTTAGAGTATCCGGAAGATTTGCATTACCTCCACAACGAACTACCCTTTTGTCCAGAGTCCATCGCTTCGCCATTGTCAAAAAATAAAAATATAACTAAATTAATTCCTAATTTAGAAAATAAAACAAAATATATTATTCATTATCAAAATTTGCGACAATGTTTAGACCATGGGCTTAAGCTCACCAAAATTCACCGCGTACTAAGTTTCGATCAATCTCCCTGGCTTAAAAAATATATTGACTTGAACACGGCAAAAAGAAATCAAGCCAAAAATAAGTTTGAAAAAGACTTTTTCAAACTTATGAATAATGCCGTGTTCGGAAAAACGATGGAAAACGTGGAGAAAAGAGTAGATATAAAACTTGTCACCCACTGGGAAAATGTTGGTAGGAGATTAGGGGCAGAAGCGCTGATCGCGAAGCCGCATTTCAAAAACATGTCACTTTTTACCGAAAATCTGGTTGCAATCCAGATGCAAAAACAAAAAGTCACATATAATAAGCCTATTTATGTAGGTTTTAGTATCTTGGATATTTCCAAGACTATTATGTATGACTTTTGTACGGGTACATTAAGCCTAAATATGGCAACAACGCGGTCCTGCTCTACACAGACACTGACTCCTTAATTTTACATGTTGAAACAGAAAATTTCTATAATGACATGCGCGAAAACTTGAATAAATTTGACACGTCCAACTACTCACAGGATAATCCACATAACCTTCCTGTAAACGAATCTATACTTGGCAAAATGAAAGATGAGTATGCAGGAAAAGTTATTTGGGAATTCTTTGGAACCGGGGCGAAGGCATATTGCGTAAATGTTGAAGGTCAGTTGACTAAAAAGGCTAAAGGCGTTCCCGACTACGTCACCAAAAAATCTCTAACGCTTGAAGATTATAAGCTTGCGGTTGACGTAGAGGGAACGCAAATACACCGAGAAATGTCAACTTTCCGTTCACATTTACACGATATGTATGTCGAGCTGAAAAATAAGGTAGCGCTGTCTTACGCGGACGACAAGCGCTTACATTATACCCGATTCCGAGTACACGCTTGCTTGGGGTCATCAAGATTTGGTTTTGTATCAGGAATCATAGGAGAATCTTATAAGACTGATCACGGCAGCTATCTTTAATTTAATTTCTTTTGGCAGCTGAGCCTTTATTGGGTTTTAGGTTAGGTATTTATTTTTATGTATTTATTGTTAGGTTAGGAAATATTTTTATACATTATTTTTATACACACATTGTTAGAATATTAAGTTTTAGATTATTAAGTTTTAGGGTATGTATTTATTTTTGTATTTATTGCTAGGTTAAGAAATATTTTTATACATTATTTTTTATTCATTGTTAGGTTAAGAACCATTTTATACATCATTTAAAATTTTTTTAAATAAATATTCATATATTTTCTACATCTGTTGTATTATTTCTAGGCTAAGAAAAACAAATATTAAGTTACAAAAATTTATTGTTTATTTCATACAAGTCATATTTATGAGTCACAAAATCTAACAATTCAGGCTTATCTAAATAAATCGACTCTCTGCTATCCAAATCCGTAATCATCATTCCTTGACTTTCTTCCTCGTGCCAATAGTTAATATTGTAAGCACCAATTTTAAAGTCTTGATCTATCCAAGTGTTGTTTACAAGATCCAGCAGCTCCAAGAACTCTTCAAACTTCTGGTGGGAAAAGGGAAATACAGGCCCCTTCTGATAAGTAAGTACAACTTTATTATTACCATACAAAACTCTTATAATTTCTCCAACGTCATAAACTCGTACGGGGGTGATTCTTTTAGTAGTCATTTTTTCAAAGACAGTCTTGCAAATAATTTTAACATACACTTTTTGTCTTGATAAACTTTAATATCTTTTTTAACTTTTTAAGATGCCTTAAATGCGCATCAATTGCAGCGACGTCGACCGTCTTGCTCATTGGCTGAAGCTAAACTAAAGAAATAAAACACAAAATTATCGATTTTATTCATTTATTGAGGGTAAAAGATTAAATATATAATCATACAATATATAAGCATTTTTAACACTACATGCACAAATATCTAAACTATGATAAGAACAAGAAGTAACATTTTTAGGTAATTTTGGGACATTTGCTACAAATTCTAAATTTACAATAGTAGGTAAATCAAATTTCATTTCTTTAAATGTCTTAATTAAAAAATCCTTCTTTAAATGGCCCTTGACATAGATGACGTCAACGTCTCGTAGATTCTTGTAAATGATAGAATACAGCTGATCATAATTCCATTCGCCATAGTTGTAATGGATTCCATGATGGTTACCATACAGATATTTTACTTGCTTCTTTTGATCTTCAGACAGTTCTTGCCACGGTATGAGCGGTTTAAAAACATAACCAAACATTTGATTTCCATCATAAATAGCTAGTTCTTTTGCATAAAATTCGGGTGTAAAACAGCCTTGAACGTCAACCACGGCGAACTTCATTGCGCAAGAGCTAATCGGTAAATGATTACAAAATGTCGCGCACCTGACCACTTAAAGCTTGATATTCCAAGACGCGATCATGTACGATGAGGCAAAAGGCCCGCGAATCTTGAGAAAAATTTTCCGAACTTTGAAATTCTAATTTAACATCGATCGTGTTACTTTTTAAAGCTTCATTTTGCTTGGAGCAATCGATAACGAAAATAGCTCTGCTGGCAAACTTTGTAAAGTCTATAAGAGGCTCGCTAAACTGCTTGCCCAAGTAGGATTTTTGAAATTCCGTATACATCCGATAGACTTCAGTAAATTGTCTGTTTGAAAAATTAAGATTTAGCGCTTCATAAGGATAGGATTCAGAATTTAAATAGAGCTTGACATCGGTAATGTTTAAATTGTCGAGGTACGTACAATCACTCGTAAAATTATCTTTCCGATTCTTCATAAAAAATACAATGACGTAGCGAGCTCGTTCAGACATTGTTTTAACCGTCCAAATATCTCGTTTCGTAGTTCTCAAAGCCGGAAGCTCGTGTAATTCCCAATGGCGGTATGCGATAAATATAGGTTTATTTTTAGCAATATCATCCAAAAGCCTTAATTTTACGGCATCGCTCGGATAAATATGCCTAACTTTTAACTCGACAGTACTAAGTGTTATATTAGCCTTTTTCGTTGGAAGTTCATTCGCGCCTGCAGTCGTGATGTAACAATTATAATCATGTCTTGCGCGAACGAGTTTAAGCTTTTGTTTTCCCATGACGACATTTTTATAGTCGGCAAACACGCCAAGTAAAAAACCGAGCGGAATACGTAGACTGAACTGTTTAGAAGTTTCATCCAAAGTTTTAAGAGTACCACTAGGCCAATTCCATCCAGCCATATCTAACGCTTTACTTTCTTGCTCGTTTAGACAAAGCATACTCTTAACCATGCTTACAATGCCAGGATCACGAATTCTTTCAATCTCCTTGCCATTAACTTCATAGGTAATCGATTCAAACAGAAAAGCTCCCATATTATTGGTTAACGTACAAGTACCTTTCTTGGTAGCGTCTGCTTCTTCTTCGAATTTACCTTCAATGTAAAGCTCAGCACTACCCATATCGAGAAATACATCTTGCTGATTGATGACAATTTCAATTTCGTCACTATTGTTGAAAGATTTGGTAAACGGATGATAGGTGTGCCACTCTTCTCGAATGACCGATTCATCACTGTGAACTTGTCTGAATATTTGTAGTTTTTCCGACATGATAGCGATACTTGGAGCTTAGAGAATGCAAAAATGCTATATTCGCAGACGTGAGTGTTCCCTTTGAAGGATCACGGACGAATGAAGTGCCTGACGTAGTGTTACTGCTTAAGTAGTTGTTAAACACTAAAACCATACTGACGTCTAAGTTCTAGCCTGATTACAACTTCTTCACCGCGAAAATTAACCGGTTTCGAGTCTTGATCCAAAAGTGTAAGTGTAATATTGTCAATTTCCTTGCGATTAACCGGTAGAAAAATCAAATTTCTCGGTTCGATATTTATACTGTAACCAGGGTCAACTGTTGGCGTAAATTCGTACAGCGTATGCGAAGGATTACTTGTATAATAAGACCCTGAAATAATGTTGCACTCGACTCGTATCGAAACAACTTGTATAATATCTACGGGAAGATCCGATTCGTGTAAAGTGTTTGCTTTCAACACTCTAGGAGAAAATCCCAGCAATTTACCAATACTATCTTTTGGTTTAAAATTTATTTCGTAAACACTCTTCAATTCGCACTTTAACGTATTATTGTTTGGTTTTATTAATAACACTCGATTTTTCTCTTCTTTCGTAGCGGTCTCGGAATCAAGAAGATGCTGCTGCAAATAATTGTTAATATCTTCCAATTCGTATGAACCAGTGGGAATTTCCAACACCTTTTCCTGCTTTTGCTGATCGGTGTAATAGAGTTTATTTTTACCCGGTTCGATATTCGGAATAGAATTCCAAGTATTTAGCGAAATGAGCGCTAACGAATAATCGTTTTCTGAATCAAGCCTAATGGGCGGTGTAAAGACTGCCTCAAGAGAATGAGAACGACCTTTCAACGTGAACGTCTGAGACATGACTGACGTCAGCGACAGCTACACTCTTGTTTTATAGTTTTTTATTGTAAAGAAATGCTAAAGTCAAATGACCACAATTTGTTGTATCATAATTTTGATACTGATCATAGTTGAAGTATATTTTACACTTTTTAACATATTTAACAAACTCCTTTGGAGGTTTCAAATTGCCAAAACTATCGAAATAAATAACTTTGCTGCCATCTTTCTTGTAAGCTACCCAATGCGTACCGACACCTGCGTTTCGATCTAAATTTATCACGCCACACTCTTTGCGTTTAGGCGATTTTGGTAGAGTATCACGCATAAAAACGCCTCTAAAATTTGGTATTTTTAACAAAGAAGAATAATGTTTAATATCATGATCGGTTAGCGGTCTATCAGGCAGCTTTATTGGTAGTTTTTTGGCATCTTTTTCAAGTATAAGCCAAGTCCTTGTTTATATTTTTTCAAATAGAGGCCACTGCCTTTTTTGCCCAGTGCTATCGCCTCCATTGTTTCGTTATGCCGTTGCGACTCCTTTAATTTAGCCGCAGCATTCTTGGCGTTGTTTACGGCATTCATTACGCCTGCAGCTCCACCGCTAAGTGCTCCCAAAGCGCTAAGTCCTGCGAATATCGGGATTAAAGGAAGAATACCGCCAATTTTAGGCACAGGTATTACTCTCGGTATACGGATTTTTCTACGGCCTCCAAGACTTTTTACCGATAATCGTGCAGCTTTCAACACTTTGCTATAATTTTTGGCGCCTTCACCAATATGTTTAAACTGTTTTTT
Source organism: Listronotus bonariensis (assembly GCA_014170235.1). Taxonomy (NCBI): domain Eukaryota; kingdom Metazoa; phylum Arthropoda; class Insecta; order Coleoptera; family Curculionidae; genus Listronotus; species Listronotus bonariensis. The sequence goes on along the minus strand of JACEGR010000386.1, from coordinate 106,301 downwards.
AATCTTTCTAACACACGAGGAAAACGGTTTTTGCAGACTCCTGCACCAATCTTACGTTTTACCTTCATGGCGTTAGTTACGAACCAGGCCGCACTCTTTTCGCCCAAACTAGAATCTTTTGCCTTTACTCGATCCCAAGCTCTATACTCTAATTTCCTATCGGCTAAATGTCTTTGCGCTAAATCTCTGCTTTGCGCGTAGGAAATATCGTGATCGCGGCAATGACTATCAAGCTTATTTATTGGCGGATCGCCTCGAGCTAATCTTTCTGCAAGTTTTGTGCCTGGTCCACAATATGAATAACCTGGTAAATGAAGTTCGACTGGCAGCTTGTTAATAACTGTATTTAAGACACCTGCACCCTTCAACGTTCTCATTACAACTAAAGTCATCCGAAGGTGTGGACTACTTTAATAGTCATGCGCAAAGAGAAACAAAAGATTGGTATTAATATCGGTAATTTTGATTTACGCTTAAAAAACCAAACACTCGTCATGGTCGTCTTTTTCCCAATACGATAAGAGCTTTGATATGCGGGCCTAGTAATTGTGGAAAAACCAATGTCTTGCTAAGTCTCTTGATAGATCCAAACGGGTTAAAATTTCAACACGTGTATGTTTATTCTAAATCATTACTGCAGGAAAAATACATGTTTTTACAAGCGGCTCTAAAACCGATTGTTGGTGTAAAATTTTTCGGATTCAGCGAGAACGATGACGTCATCGATCCGGCGCTTGCTAAACCCCACTCTATATTCATTTTCGACGATGTTGCTTGTGAAAAACAGGATAAAATAAGAAATTATTTTTGTATGGGACGTCATAGTGAAGTTGATTCTTTTTATTTGTGTCAGACTTATTCGAAAATACCTAAACAACTAGTGCGTGATAATGCCAATATGCTTGTGTTATTCAAACAAGATGATACCAACTTGAAGCACATTTATGATGATCATGTTACAACAGATATGCCGTTTGACAAGTTTAAACAGGTTTGCAGTGAGTGTTGGCGAGAAAATTATGGATTCTTAGTCATTGTTAAGGATTGTGATTTAACCAAAGGAAGATATCGCAATAAATTCGATACCTTTATAATACCCTAACATGTGACTTTGTAGTTAGTATAGCTGGTGTTGTCATTGGATACAGTCGTATCTGTATCCGCGCGAAGAGTCGTCACCTGTTTGTTTAGACGACCCCTTTTAAACCGATCCGTTTCCAACCGGTTCATTCCTAACCGGTCTGTTCCTAAACGATCCGTTCCCAACCGGTCCGTTCCCAACCGATCCGTTCCCAACCGATCCGTTCCCAACCGGTTCGTTCCTAACCGGTTCGTTCCTATCCGACCCGTTTGGCAAACCGTTCTGTTAGCAGTTTTCAACCATGGATCTCAACAAGTTAGACAAGGATGTGAAGCGTAAAATAATTGAAGCTTCCAATAGTATTCGAAAAAAGTATCTGGCACTAAAGTTGGAGAGAAACGAAGAAGATGAGGCGCTTAATAAGTTTTTAAAACCAATTACCGAACCGCTTAATAAGCTAACAGCAGTTAAACGCAAGAACCCTAAAACTTTGCTTAAGCCTGAAGTCAAGAGAATAAAATTTGAAAAAGAAGAAGAAGAAGAAGAAAAAGAAACTAATGAATCCAGTTTTGTTCCTAGACTGTCAACCCCGTTTCAACCAGAACATGTGGTAGCTCAAACAACGGATGATAACGATGAAAATGTTTTTGTAAACTCTGCAGACTCGTTTAGAAATGATTTAAATACCACAATAGAACAAAATCCTCATGTATATAAAGAGTTTATCGAACAATATCCGAAAATAGCTCGTGAATACTTGGATTTATATTGGAGACACTCGTCAAAAATAGATAATACATATGGATTAACTTATGATGACACAACCGATAAGTGGATGTTGGGTTCGAAACCGTTTTATTTTATGAGAAATGGTGATATTAAGATCGATAATACCATTTACCCGGGAACTCGTGGGCTTTATGACTTAATATTTTTAAATCATCAATATATAATAAGAAGGAAGATGAAGAGAATTTTCGCCGAATATTAGAACAAACCAATGTTCATCGAAAGAACTATGATCCTTTAGGCCAGATAATGGGCAACAAAGGTGCTAAGTATACAAGGATTATCCAGCCACTTCTTTCCACTTCATCTCAAGGTGTTTTGCTTAAACGTAAAGTTTCGTCATCGACCGAGCCACCTTTAACTCGAACAAGAGCTTTAAAATCTACTTCGTCAGTGCCTTCAAAAAGCGGATCTGCGTTAATGGAATATACGGAAAAACCTAAAGAGTTTATCTTTTACAATGATGTAAATGAGTTGGTAGAGCGATTGAAAAAGTTGGAGGCCGCTAAACAGATTGGTAATAATAATACCTCGAATGAAATTACCAATATTTTAGCTGAACTGGAGCGTCTAGGTGTAATCGAATTTTATTAGAAAACACTAAACTAATTCTTTAGTATAGCTTGAACCATGGACAAGTTCGGACGTTCTCTGCCTACCTCTTCGCTTCAAAAAGAGGTTAAATTTATGCAAAATCCTACCACTTTAACTTTAACAAAAGATGGTGATTATAATGTTAGAGATCATAGACTTTGTAATGTGAAACAGCCTACGGAAGATAGTGATGCTTCCACAAAAAGTTATGTTGATTATGTGGCTGAACAACAACTTCGTGACTTTATAAAAACTTTAAATGTACATGTGGAAAAACTGGAGAAAGAGGTTACTATGACCAACCAGAGAATCGATAAAGTGTTGGATAATGAAATCTTGTTTCAAGGCGAATTTACAGCTTTAAAGAAGAACATTACTATGTTACAAAATGATCTTTTATCGCACCAAGCACACATAAATAGTTTTAAATCGTCATTTGAGAAGCTTGAGACCAGCTTGAAGAACTATACGGATAGTTTAACTAAAACCACTCTTAAATCCGTGAGGGATGAAGTTGAGAGACTCGAGAAAGGAAAAGCTGATGATCTAAAATTAATTGATTCAAAACTTAAAGAGCTTAGGCAAACTCATGATGAAGCTGTAGCGAATCTCATAACTGTCACTAACAACCGCAGAAAGAAGGATTTGCAAGAGATTAAGAAGATTAATGATGAAATAGTTAAAATGAAGAAGAATATTGAAACGTTGGGCATGGATAGTGGTAGTGATATTAATTTTGATGATGGTATATTAACAATTACTAATATAAAACCGTCTGTTAAGAAGTAATTAAGGCAGTCATGTCGAAGGCGCGAGAACAAGTGGTTAGAGAGTTACATAAGCCTGCTAGAAACAAATTTAATCGTCGAAGATTTATCCAATATGGGTTAGATGATACATTTGCTTCTGATTTGGCACAACTCGATCAGTATGCTCGCCAGAACAAAGGATTTAAATATATACTTGTGGTAATTGATTGTTTTTCCAAATTTCTATGGACTAGACCGATAAAGTCGAAATCTGCTCAGGATGTTACCAAGGCTATGGAGAATATACTTAAACAGTCTAAAGAATACCGAAAAAATTGGTTACAGACAACGGTAAAGAATACTACAATAGCAGTTTTCAAAGTCTTATGAAAAAACATGGAATCCAACACTATAGTACTTTTAGCATTTTAAAAGCATCTATTGCTGAACGCGTTATTCGCACCATAAAAGAAAAATTATTCAGATTGTTCACGTTAAATGGCAATCACAAGTGGCTCGACTTGTTGCAACAAGTTACCAATGCTTATAATAATACAAGGCATCGCACTATTAAGATGAAGCCTAAAGATGTTAGCAAAGAAAACGAGCAACAACTCCTTAAGTCCGTTTACAGTCATATTAAGATTGCTGCTAAACAAAAATTCAAAGTTGGAGACATTGTACGCATCAGTAAATCTAAACATGTTTTTGAAAAGGGCTATGTGCCTAATTGGACGACGGAATTGTTTAAAATTATCAAAGTTAAAATTACGAATCCAACAACATATTTGCTGGAAGATATGCGAGGACACCCTATAAGTGGCGGTTTTTATGAACATGAATTACAAAAAACTAAGCAGCCAGATGTTTTTCTTATCGAACAAGTGTTGCGTAAAAAAGGCAATAAAATGTATGTTAAATGGCTTGGTCTTGATAAGAGTCACAACAGCTGGATTGATATCTCCAAGGATGTGGTTTAGACAGGAAACGCCTTATCAGTAATTTTAATGAGTAAGCGGATTTTTGCGGTTAACAACAGGAAAACAAGTCTCAACCTGTTAATACTCATTTCTGATTGGTCGAGCTTGTTTCTAAGTAAGCCTTAAAAGGTTCTCAGTTTTGTTCGTTTCGTTAGTTGTGATATAAGCTTTGTCGAGATGAGTAACATCAAAAGAATTAGTAAAGTGATTCTACCAGAACATGTGATTTCGTATATCAACGAAGAAGTTAAAAATCCTGCTGTGTCTATAGCATTTTTAAAGAAGTTTGATCGATATATTAATTGGTCTAAAGTAGTGCGTAGTGAAGCGTGTAATGAAACCGATACGTTCTCTTCTATTTTTCTATACTTTGCTGAGAAAGTTTGTCTTGCTAAGCCTTGGTTGAAGAAAAAACTGGAAAACTGTTATACGAAAACTGATAAAATCCTAAAATGTTTTGAATCACCTATACAATGCTCGCTAAGGGAAGAGGATGATAATGATGATGAAAAACCTATTCCAGCAAGGGATTTTAGTGCGTTAGAATGTTATATTGGCTTTTACATAAAGAAAAACAAGTTAACCTCTCAAGATATCCACTATATGGAAGCAGTTCTTGGAGTTTACTTTGCTTTAAGAATAAGAGATGCTGCGCGCAGGAACACTAAACTCTACCTTTATATACCTCCTGAATATAAAAAATTATGGAATTATTTAACTCTAAATGGTGTGGAATGCTTTGTCCATCCTCATGGTTCTCTAATTAGAGTTGAATATGATCGATATAGTGTTGGGTTTCAATCACTCAGACCTATGGTTGAAACTGTAGTGGATTCTGATGCTAAAAAAGAAGGATTGGCCCTTAGATACTTAACTGAAATACCTTATTTAAATACATGGTACGACCGTGTTCAAATTGTGGAAAAAATAATAAAATCAACCTGGAGTACTGCTACTTCTCAGTGTACCATTTGTCTACAACATCGATCCCTTTATGAAAATGATAAAAGAGAAGCTAACATTTCTGGAAGAGAACGAGATAGAAATCTAGAATTTTCCGGATTCAAATACCAAGGATTTTGGTCTCCAACATGTCTACTCCAGCCGCTAGGATCGTATCTTCAATTAGAATTGTTAAACAGCGGTTTTCCCTTTCAGCATTTTCAGAGTGTAGATATTACAAGTAAAGAAGCCACTAAAGTATATAAACGCTTTCGTGATAAACAAAGTTTAAAATTGTTTCAAAGTTTGGATGGTGAATGGGTTTTATTACTTAAAATTAAGAATTGTGGTCATTGCGATATCTTTGGAGATATGAAATTACTTGCTCAAACCTTTAATTATGAATCTGATAAAGCTTAGTAGCTAGATATTAGTCCTTTAAGCAACATGCCGTTCTGTAATCAGTGTAATCAAGAATTTTCATTAAATAGTAGACACAATCATACTCGAAGACATAAAGAAAACTGTTATCAAGACATTAGCGAAGATGTTAAACTAGTGGCAACAGCTTTTAAGAACCGCATGAAGGTGTATCATCTATTTAACCCTACCCAAAAAACCGCTGTTAGGCTGTTTTTAACCGCTCTAACAGATAAAATTAAAAAATTACTAAGTAATTGTTTGGAGGAACATCCACGAATCAAAGCGAATATGTCGCTTTATGGTAGCTATGTATTACCCTCGACTGGAGATGTAGAAATTAAATCTTTTAATTCTCGTTATACTATCGTTGACCAATATACCTCTTTGGATTCTATTATCAGCGATTTTCAAGCCGTCCTAATTGCAAAAGCTTCCGAATTCTCCGAGAGAGGGAGTGGCTGGGCATTATCCAAGCTTTTGTTTCTAGAACTTTACATTAACGGCTTGAGGAGTGGGGAAATTAGTTTAATAGTCAGAAACTCGCTCTCTCTGACTTTAGTTGAACTACAGCAATGACTAGTGATTGTTCGTCAAACATGTCTACCGAATCTACGTACTGGAAATATGTGGACGAATTGGTTGTAAGAAACAGACAAGAAATTAAGTCTGAAGCAAAGTTTTTGGCTGAATCATGCATAAAAGTTCGCCATTTCAACATTACAACTGGACTCAGTGTTTCCAGAGGCCTAATTCCGAGTGTAAAATTAACTAATACACTCTTTAACCTGCCAGAAGATCAGATTACCATCTCCCTAAGTTATGATGATTGGTGTGAATTCCTAACTACTGCTGCTAAAATGGTTGCTCGTGACGAAAGCGATGTAGTAGAAAAATTTTTATCCGAAAACTTTACCATTTGGACGGCATCCTTGCTGAAAGAACGAACCATTGGACTTAAAAGCAAAGAAACTGGTGTTGCTGTGTGTTTTAGCACTTTAGATATTAATGCATTTATGGCTGTAAAAGATCTTATTGATTATAGAATAACATTGTTACATAACCTAGATTTTAGATCGTTTTATGATGATGTTTTATCAGATGTTGCATCATATGTTGACTATAATGATATGAATATTCTTAATGAAATTTATACTCTTTGTAAGCTAAATTTAGATGAACGTGAATATTATTTAATTGAATTTATATACTTGTATCCTAATAAAGTCTGCGAAGACTTTCAAAAAATTGCTTCCTTAATAAATGAATAAATAAAGATTTTTTATTGTTTTATTTATCAGTTTAGTTAGAGTCCTCAAGCTAGAAACATGTGTCTCGACGATGGCTGTTATCCGCTACAAAACATGTATTCTAAAAATACTCGTTTCGATTACGAGCATAGATTACTATCCTTTGAAAATTGGTCTACACTAGTTAATCCAAAAGATTTGGCATCCGCTGGGTTTTATTATACAGGGCAGTCTGACGTAGTAAAATGTGTAATTTGTCACGTAGAATTATATAATTGGAAAGAAGGTGATGATCCGCTTGCAGACCACTATAGAGAAAATTCATCTTGTAAGCTAGCTCGGATTTTATGGACTTGTCGAAATTTTGAACAGAAGCGAATGACTGAAACAGCTGATTCTAAAATTACATTAAATTATAAGAGGATGTTTATTAATTTTTTCATAGTTGGCATGATTTGTTTATATCTCATGAGTCACTATGAAGATATTATAACCTTTCTACAGCATTTTTGATCATTCAAGTTTCAGCCATGGTTCTGTTAAGTTCGTCATACGTCGTATTAGTAGCTTTAGTGCAAAATGTTTTTTACATTTATGCGCCTTATAATGCGTCAGCTGCTTCGATAATGTTAGAAACCAAGGATTTTCCTTCAAATAATTCATGGCTTTCTCTCCAATATGAAGCAATAGATAGCCGACATGTAGGCGTTTTCAAGACACTTGTACCAGCATCAGCTCAATCATTTCTCCGTTACAAGGTTAAATTCCACTATAGAGATCATACTTTTGGTGAAACGGAATGGAAAGCATTAATAAGTCAAGTTCCCGAACCATGTGACAACGTAACCACTACAGAGATTCCAGCAGTTACCAAGCACCCAAATGAATATTATAACAGTTTAATTATTTTTATTGCTGTAGCTTGTAGTGTATTATTAACTAAACTTGTGTATAAAATTGCTAAAAGTCAATGTACAATGTGGCTTAAATAAATTTAATTTATTATATACAATGTGTTTTATTATTTAATATTTAATTATGGCGTAAATTATGCTCTAGCGCTCTGCACCTGCGTTTAAGTCATCCGCTTAAGCCTCAGGCCCCGCGCTTAAGCCGCGAGTCGTCCTGCGAGCCGCTACCCGTTCGGCGAACCGCTCTGCGAGCCGTTACCCGTTTGGTGAGCCGTTCGGCGAACCGTCCTACGAATCGCGCCATTTTTTTAACGCATGCGTAAGACTCTAAGATATATCCCATCCACGTATGCATCATGCTCTAGGTCACGTGGCTTGCAACATATGACAGTTGACAGGCGGTATTTGACAGGTGACGGCCGTCATTTTTTAACGCATGCGTAAGACTCTAAGATATATCTAATCCGCGTAAGCTAACTTTTCCCGCTTAAACGCGAAGGCCCTAATGATTAATTTACTATTGGGGTTACCGTCTTACTCGCTAGTTGGTGTCTCTCACCATATTTTAAACAGCTGTAGCGCCCTTATGGCTAAAGATTGCGTCATACGGTTTTCGCTATTCGATAGGTATGACGTAATACTATATTTAAAAAATTTAAACCGCGCGCCAATGACTCATCATCAAGGTTAAATAACGATTTTAGTCGATAGCGCCCGAACGGTATGACTTGGAATTTTCGCGTTTGCGCAAATCAATTTATGACCATAGCGCAAGTATCCTACGCATGGCGGCCATTTTCCTAGTCACGTGATTTTTGACATATGACAGGTGACAGATGACATTTGACAGGTGACAGATGACATTTATGGTTTGACAGATAGTAGGGACCACGCCCTAAATAACGCGTTGCGCAAGATTCCTAAATTTCGAATGACGTCAGAGATCTTGAGATAATAAGCTCCTCCGGAGGACGGAGGTCCCTAAAACCGCTATCTCTCCCTACTTACGTATAATTTTAAATTTTACCAGAAATGCGGCAACAAACCATTTTTGTTTGCATTTATGCAAATATTACGTATTTTGATTTAAATAGGTGCTGTACCCCAAAAAAATTTCGGCCTTTTCTGTGTACATACCGGGTGATCATTTTTAAGTCGGCCCTGTTGCTAATTTCTTTTTATTGAAGATACGAAGTCAGTTAAATTAGCAAAGTAGTAGCATTTTTTCCGCTGAATAAAAGTGCTGCCAACAAAAAAAAACAACAAAACAACAAATTATTGCAAAAATATATATTTTTTTTATGGAACACACTCTATATTATGTCACCCTGCGAAAAATCTATCAAAGACCATTAAAAAGTCTATGTGTTATATTTAATTTTTAATAGTTTAGAAAATATGGCCATTCTTAGAAATTTGATAGTAAACTGGCATTTTTTGATCAAAACACCGTGTATATTGCATCATCATTAAATAGATATTTTAAAGAGCTCTAAGAAAATACCACATTTGATATGTCTATCTCTTATAGTTTTGTAAATTGAGCCATTTAAATCTAAAAAATAGTAGATATAATGAATTTTAAGATTGTGGGAATATTAAATTTATTTCCTACTCGTTGAAATTTATTTGTATGTATGGTAAAAATAAATTGGTAATAGGTCTATTTTGATTTTGTCTTTGGTTTTGATTATCAAATTTAAGGAAACATTTGTTTATACACTAAGGAAGATAAATATTTTAAAATAAAATATCTTTTAAAAAATCTTTTCAGTGTTTATATTTTCATCAGAACAAATTATTTTAATGCTATTAAATAGACTTTTCACAATTCCCTTTTTGACCATTATTTGGTAATTAGAGTTAAAAATTTACTTATCTGTTTGTATGTGTAGGTTTTCTGTAAATTATTGTTTCAAAATTGTTTAGGTCTTTTTTTTATTAGAATGTCGAAGCAACGTAGTTGTAAGGTGTTTTCTTTTTCTAGAGTAAATTTAATAGTTGCACTTTTAGGGTTTTTAGAAATCTATTACACTGCACATAAACTAAGTAACAGGATCAGTCAAAAAGCCATGGAAGAACAAAGTAACTTTATTTTAAATGGAACGCCCTGTATATGACTTAATATTTCAATTATTTACAAGATTAAAAAAAAATGTTAAGCACACTACATACCCAATCTTAACCATTTTCGAAATATCGAGTTTCAAATATCGTTTTCAAATAAATAATTACATTTATTAATTTTGTAGTCCATTAAATTACCTTAGAAAATATTTATCTCCATAACAATGTTGTTTTGTCATCTTGACAACAGTATGCCAAAAAAACGTACATTTACAATTTGTGGTGTAGTATAGGGTACGGCGATAGAACACGAAGTTTTACCCAAGTGGTGAATATTTTTAATAAATTGCATCCAGATCGGGAACCTATAACTAAATCAACTGTTTTCAAAACATTGCAACGTTTTCATGAAACTGGAGGTGTAAAAGACCGATAAGCGTTACTAATGAAGAAAATTCTCTAAATGTCATGTTAGATGTGGTAGAAAATCCAATAAATTCGACACAACAGCGGGCTTTAAATCATAATATGAGTCGATATTCCATTCAAAAATTACAAAAAAATAAAAATCAAACCATATATAAAAGTAATTTGTTACAACAATTAAGTGAAGTCGATTTTGATTGCAGAATTCAGTTTGGCGAAATTATTATGGATAAATTGAATGAAAATGTCAACTTTGTAAAAGACATTTTATTTTCTGATAAATCATGTTTAAACGGGCACGTAATCGACACAACGGAAGATATTGGTCTCAGACGAAGACCCACATTGGATGGAACAAGTTCATACCCAACGACCACAAAAAACAATGTTTGTTGTGGCAACCTGTGCGCGGTCCTTTGATGCAAAAAATCGACAAGCTCTGAATCACCGCTGAATCATTCGCCAAGCCCTTGAAACGACGTGAATGCCGTCCATGTCCACGTCCGGGCTATGTGGCGAGGTATGCGGCGTGGATTAGTTCAGCGCATTGTTGCAAGTTTGGACGCATAAGGTCGCCACTCCTCGGTGTTGCTATACCATTCGCTATTTCATTGTTACTTTGAGAAATGCCCCTTGGAAAATGCAATATACCTATTTAGTGGTTTTCTCCACTTACTTTTAAGAAATACCCTTGGTTAGGATTTTAATATTATTTGTTAGTAGTTATTGTATGTTTAAATGAAACTAACGTAAATAATGTTTTCTTGAAATTTGTCTTAAAAAAGCACTGAAAACTCCACGCTCAAATGCTAGTTGGCAAAAGGTCGGTATAAGTGATACCGCGATACAATAATTACCAATAAAATTTAATTTTGATATGACATGATTTTACTACCCAATATAAACGCTTCCTTATGCAAGGCTACAGAAAGACGAAATTCGTTTGCCTTGGTTTGCGTTTTAAATATTATTGCTAAGAATTTACTAAATTATGTACATGTGTCAGTGTACATTAAGTTTCGCATCTTGTTTAAATAATTTATGTAAAATGCAACGAAATTCAATTGAGTTTACTGAGATAGTTTTGTGTTATGAAGTGCGTGGAAAGTGGTTTTTGGAAAAAAGTGCTAATGAACCAAATTGGATTCGTTATGTATTTTTACCGATAAGACCGGCTTTACTTGCGACGCACCCAGGTCTAAATTTGCCAAAACTTGGCAAAAACTACCTTATATATTTTTTTACAAACAGCAACCAAATTTTAAGTTGTGACAGTATTACATTAAGGAATAGTTGGCTGTGACTGTGTCATATTCCAACTTCCAACAAATTGATGGAGAAGCGTCAGACATACGTCAACCGTGCTTTAATTTTTTTGTATTTAATTTGTTAGTGAAATTTTAAGAGATTCAACTGCGCATTAAAATCTTATTAGGAAGTAGAACTCTTTTAAAATACTTGGAGAATATGTTGTCAGGTATGTCCTTACATACATAAATTGAAGATTGAGAAAATATATAGGAAGTTAGAAGAACAACCATATTCTGACATTTATTAACTATTTTTCAAGATTGTAAAGTAAAAATTTAAATTGCCCAGAACAATTAGGTACTTGGTCAACTAATTTAGGGCTTGCTTCAAAATATTTCATTTCTTTTTTTTTATCTTTGGACAATTCACGAAGGCTAAAAGCCTAAATACTAACGTACCGTGGGTGTCTTAAGCAGCGTAAGAGAAAGTTTGTTAACACGGGACTTAAAAACTTGAAGATTTGGGGGAAGGAAAGACCTCCGCTGGCAGCAGGTTCCACAGTCTAGAAACACTAGGGATTAAAGAACGAACGAAATGGGAAGTTCGGGGCCTGTCCAATTGGACCGTATAGGGATGCATACGCGCGGCACCACAAGTTTCTCTGTTGGGAACTGCAAGAGAAGGGACTATACTGAATAATTCGTCGCAGCAGAAGCCGTAAAAGTATATATAGAAGAGCGATAGATCTCCCACAGCTCGACGATGGGCAAGAGAAGGAAGTCTTTGAGTAAGTAACGCGCTTGTGGCGGCTTCGGTTGTATCGGCGAGCGTCGATCACCGGAGTTAAGCAGTGAAATGCGCGCCCATAATTTGGATGGGTGTCCGGCGACAGCGGTGTTTCGGGCAGCGGCACACGGTGTTCTGCTCGGGGATGCGGACCGAGCAACAACCATCCAGTTATGGAATGAATGGTGTGTGAATGAGAAGGAGTAGGGGTCAAGGTACAATAAGCCTTCAGGCTGCAGTGCACCACCTAGGGGGCGGTCGTCGGACCTGGGTGGGATGACCCCGAAAGGGTGAAAAAAAAAGTAAAGGATCATTAATAAGACGAACAGCCCTTCTTTGAATGGCATCAAGAATGCTGAGGGTTGTAGGGGATGCCATTCCCCAGACATGAGAACAATATTCCAGAGAGGGTCGAATTTGGGACACATACAAAGTGTATAAATTGGAAGGAGAAAAATACTTTTTGGCTCGGAAAATAAATCCAAGCTTTTTTGAAGCCGCGGTGGCTATAGATACAATGTGTTTATGCCAGTTAAGGTTATTCTCAAATGTGACGCCCACAAGGTTAAATGTGTCCCCGCTCTGCAAAACCTGGCCACTCATAAGCAAAGGATGAGTGTTTGATGATTTTTTCGCGACAAGGAACATGATTGTGTTTTGGATGCATTAAATTGAACGAGATTTTTGGCGCCCCAATCCAATATCAAATTGAGATCCTGTGAAAGAGATATCTGCATCGCCCTGCGTTTTCTTTCCAAGTCGGGTTGAGAGATTGGTTTGAGAACCTGAAAAGTGGAGTGAAGGGTACTATCGTCAGCATAACTATAAATGGGATTGGTTGTGGAAGAAAGAAGGTCGTTGATGTGAAGAAGAAACAAAGTTGGTGCCAGCACTGAACCCTGTGGCACTCCAGCATTAATTTCGTGAAAGCTTGAAGAGTGGCCATCAACAATGACTGACATACGTCTATTAGAAAGATAACTGGAGAGCCAAGAGCAGAGTTTAGTTGGAAGACCGTAAGAGGGAAATTTATTAGGAAGTGCGTCATGCCAGACTTGGTCGAAAGCTTTAGATATATCAAGGGCAACGATCTGGGACTCACCTAGAAACTCAAGAGACTTGTTCCAGTTGTGTGAAACGAAGAAAAGAAGATCTGCTGTAGATCTCTTGTGACGAAATCCGTATTGCCTGTCATGTAAAATTTTATGTTTTTCTAAGTACCTGAGAATTTGCGAGTTCATGGATTTCTCCATTACTTAACAAAACATTGAGAGGAGTGAAATGGGTCTATAGTTGGATGGAAGAGATTTAGATCCTTTCTTAAGAATAGGCTGGACACGTGCAGCTCTCCAGCTGTCTGCAAATATACCCGTGTCATAAGAAATTCGAAAGAGCCTGGGTAAAATAGGTGCAAGTTCAGGTGCACATTTTTTTAAAACGACTGCTGGTATTCCATCTAGCCCAGACGATTTCTTGGTGTTAAGAGAAGAAAGGATACGCTTAATGTGTTTTACCTCAAAAATAATATTGGGCATTTGGTGAGGAACTGGGGGAACATTTGGAATTGGATGATTGACAGGTGGATGAAGGGTTGAATTGGCAGCAAATTGTTTAGCAAATAGTTCGGCCTTTCCTTTAGATGTAGAAATAATTTCATCTTCCAAAGTTAATGGTGGAAAAGAACTGGTATAGAAATTTCTACTGATGTTTTTGGCAAAGGACCAGCAGGATTTGCTGCCATTTGAGCAAGAAAGTACTTTGTTTTTTATACGGTTATCAAAGGAGTCTTTGGCTTCTGAGATTGTTTGGTGGTAATTGTTTCTTGCTTCAATGCTGGCCAGTCGGTTTTCTGGACTAGGATCCTGTAGAAACTTCTTGTGAGCCTGAACTTTTAAAATTCTAGCTTTGTCACATGTTTTAGTAAACCAAGGTTTATGATTAGAGGGTTTGATGGTTTTCTTGGTGTGAGGTACATAGGTTTCAACGCCCAATAGAATTGACTAGGTCAGTTGGTTACAGATTTCGGAAAGATCCTGGGAAGAAAAGCAGATAGTGTCCCTAGGGTACATGGCGAAAAAGTCCCTAAGGCCATCACAATCGGCTGAGTTGTAGTGCCATACGGTGCCTGGTGGCATGGACTCATTTACCTCAGGATGTACAGAGTAAGATACAGTAATCAAGCCATGATCTGAGCGACCTAGAGGGGCAGTAACAGATGCTTCATAAAGTTCAGGGTTAGAAGTAAGAAAAAGATCTAAGGGGTTTGAGCTATAATTTGGCACTCTAGGAAAGTAGGTAGGAGTCATAATAAGGTTGGTAAGAGAATTACTGACTGCAAAGATTTCGGCTGCTCTGCCTTGAGGGTCAATTTTTGAAGAGCCTAGCCAATCCTTATTATGGACATTGAAATCGCCAAGCACGATTACTTCGGCCATTGGAAACTGGGAGATGATACTGTCGATTTTTGTTGAAAGAAAGTCAAATAATTCGACATAGGAATTGTCAGATGGAGATCAGTACAAACAACAGATAAATTTAGTAGAAGACCTAAGGGAAAGTTTGAGCCAAAGGACATCGGGCCTACCCGATTCAAGATTAGAAACTCGAGCACAAGCCAGATCGTTGCGAACGTAAGCACACACGCCCCCATGTGGGCGAAAAGACGAAATAAGTTCGTAGCCTGGGAAGAGAAGGTGGCTGGTTGAAGTTTTAGAACTTATTTGTGTCTGTTAGAAACAGTATGTGGGGCTTAGATGACTCAAGGTGATGGTGAACAGAGTTTATATTGGTGTTAAGCCCACATATATTTGCAAAGGAAATAAAACTTTTCGATTATGGCCCCTCGGATGCACCCCTCGCCCGGAGATCCGAATGAAGGGGTATTTTACCTCCGGAATGTTTTACTCCCGGGTGTGCCGCCATCATTTTTACATAATTTTGGGGTGAAAGGAAAAAAAAAAGAAAAGAAAAAGAAGGAAGAAGGAAAACTGACTCACTTACCCAGAACCCGAAACGTCCGTTAGGACTTCACGGGTCCTTTTAAGGGTGAGGGGTGGTACCTCCTCAGGCGGGGAAAGCTCCTCTACCACCTACCTTCATAATAAAAGTTTGCGTCTTTTTGCGCCATTTTGTTTAAATGCGTTTTTAAGTTGCTGTCATTCTTGAGTCTAGTGCAACATAAGATCGTACCAGCTCATTATCTTCATCATTTTGAACAAAAATAAAACACTGTTTTTTAGGTTGTAGTACTTAAATAATAATAATAAGCAATCAGTTTAAACCAAATTTTGTACATAGCGATTTTAGACAATTCTTAGCTATATGTTATAATTTGTATGCCTATTTTGGGACGTATTGGAGACATAATAATATTAATGTGGCACAAAAAATAACAAAGTTTGAGAAAAAGTACACAATGTGAACTGTACTGGTACTGTACCTAAAACATCTTTAGTAAATTATTTATCATATCCTAAAAGGAATTATTAAGTAGAACATTTTCCAGAATTTACTTTAGGAATCACTCTGTATATAGATTTAAAAAAATAGGATTTAATTTTTTATTTTATAAATCATAAACAGTTCATAATATTTATGTTAAATGCAATGTAACTTTTATGACAAATTCACAATTGACAAAATGTTAATATCTGTATGTAGGTTAAAAATGTTACCCTGTATACTAAAATAATTATGTCTACTTATTAATTTCTCTATTTTCCCAAAGTACTGTTATTTTCGGAACGTTCCGTAAAATTTCTCTTTTCAATGTTTTCTAATGATATCCTTTATAAAAAATCGTGAGGCTTAGTTAGTAGTAATCACCCTGTATAGCGTAACATTGGAAATATTTGATAAATTCATTTTTTAATTAAAATAGCAGAGGTAAATAATTGAATTCGCAATTTTCAGTGAATTATTTTACTTAAAATCCTATTTGCCATGTTTTTAATGATTTCGACCAGTGTGCGACGCGACGGTGTGTTTAATAAGTACAATACGCATATTTGGGGCGTAGAAAATCCGCACGCATTCCGCGGAACGCACCATCAAGAAAAATGATCTGTTAATGTTTGGGCTGTTATTATAGACGTGGAGAACTATAAAAGAGTTTAACCGTTTAGAACAATTGCGAAATTGTGTGGAACTAGCGGCTTAGCAAATAAGAAACAACAAAACATATTTGCGCGTGTGTATGCACCGGAAAATAAATGCATGTTTTGAAGCAAACTGATTGCACCCTATTAAGGTAAATCGAAATATATTTTTTACTCACTCACCTAACTATTTTTGTTATTTTATTGTTATTTATTTCTCTGTGTAACGGGTTTTATACATTATTTTAGGTCTGATGATGCCGGAGACGGCGAAACATGTCACCTTTTAATATATATTTGACAAATTTGAGACTCTGACTTTGTTCCTTAAATTGTAGTTAAATTTATGTTGAGTCTCTTTGAGAAAATGGACAGATTCTTGAGTATAACTATTTTGCCCGTGCCTAATATAAAAAAGTTAGGATTACTTTAAAAGAAATAAATTAATAAGATATTTAATATAAAATAATTATTTTGGTTTGGGTTATATAAAAATTTTGCTTATTTTTGCTTTTTCAGGGTCTTTCCACCTAGGTCCGACCATCGCCCCCTCGGTTGTGCACTGCGGCCCTAGAGACTTATTGTACCTTAAACCCTACTCATTCCCATTCAGACACCACTTATTCCATATCTTGGATGGTTGCTGCTCGGTCTGTATGTTTACCCCCGAGCAGAACACCGCGTGCCGTTGCCCAAAACCGACAACGGCCCGGTCACCCATCCAAGTTATGGCCGCGCTCCTCAATGCTTGACTCCAGTAATCACTTATTCATTTTTTTTATTTCAAAATATCTTTATTATTTTAAAATATATGCAATACATAAGATCGGTGCAATAAATTTAGTACATTGTTTTTTCAGTGCCAATTGGATGACTTGGCTTGCATTGGTTCTACCCAGTTAGATGCACATCTCGCTGGGGGGCTGATGGTGGCCCGTAGATTTTATTTATGTACGCCGATTTTATATAGATAAGCTTTTACCGATTTACTTTAAAAGCCAT
The DNA here is from genome assembly GCA_014170235.1 of Listronotus bonariensis. NCBI lineage: Eukaryota > Metazoa > Arthropoda > Insecta > Coleoptera > Curculionidae > Listronotus > Listronotus bonariensis. Next base: position 88,956 of record JACEGR010000386.1, on the reverse strand, counting down.
AAAATATTTGTCGTTTTAGTTCCTTAGTATGTTTTATTAGTTTTATTTTATTCGTATGTTTGTAATTGGTACTTGCAGAAAAAATTTAGGTCAAAAAACCTGCTTGTCTTTGTTTTTGTCATATGGTTTATAAAAAAAAACCCTATTCGTTACTAAAATTTTTAGATTTCGTGGCTGACTCCGCACTTTGAACCAATGGCAGCTAGCAACTGTGGGCATGCTAAAATCGTTTACAGTTTGGAGCTTTTGTCTGTTTGTTTTGTTATGTATGTATGTGTCTGTTAATTTTATGTTATGTAATTGTGTTTTTACTTATTTTATATGTTGTATAGTTCAATTTGATGAATGAAAGTTATGATAGCCATTGCTCTATCATATTTTGAGTTATGTTGGTTTATGTGCGTCATAAAGTCCCGTAAAAATCGTATGGTCTCTTTCATATTTATTGTTTCTCTGAAATCTTTTATGGCTTGTTGAAGTTTATCGATGTCACTCTTTTTTACAGTACGGTCTGTTGTTGGTGCCTGCGTGATGGTGCTCTAACTAAGGGATGGAAAATCAGCCGTGTTATGGTTGTGGACAATTGCCCTGTCCTCTGTTGTTCTCATTTGCCCTGCTATTTTTATTCATTTTCGTCCAAGGATTACTTGTCGGAAGTGGAACTTGCTTATATCTAGGTTTCTGGTTCTTCTGCTTCTGTTCTTGTTACATGTTGAATCGGTACTCGTATACTTTGCATTGCGTTGTAGTTGCTCTGTGTGCCTAATCGCAATTTGCACACTTCATGTCTGTGCTTGTGCATTCATTGGTTGGATGGGATTCTGCACAATATTCACACCTTCATGACCAATGGCAATTTGTTTTCGGTTAGCCTCACCGGCAGCACCTTTTGCAAAGTACGATTTCTCTGTTCTGTCGTCTTCTCTCCCATGTAACCCTTACATTACTAACGTATTTTATTTTGGGAAGTTTAGTGAGCTTAATGTTTGCATTCGTTACTATTAAATGCATGGTGGGTCTACTTCTGGGGTTCATGATAAAGACATTTATGCCATCAATACCATGGTCTTGTGTGAGTTCATGTTTTATGTCTAAAATGTCAAGTAAATGGTCTAAACCTTTGAGTACAAAGCCACATGTTTTTGATTCTTCCGTGGCGTAGGAGTGCCATTCTTCGTCCATGTTCATGGCCAATTCATTTTTGTAGATGGTATATGCTTCTATGTTTTCGCAATAAATAATAGTGTTGTTTTTTGTCGTTTTCAAAGTGTAGTTTTTGTTCCCAATAAGTTTATTTAGCTTCTCAGTAAAAATGTTTAAATTTTATGTCCGAGTTTAGTCTTCCTTTACTGATTATAGGTGAAGGTTTGTTATGTTTCTTTTGTAGATCGGTAAAATTTTAAGGTGTTTTTGCGTTGTTTGTAGCTTTGTGATTTTTTAGATTGCGTATTTTCTGGCTGCGTAGCTGCATCAAACTCTATTTTGTCGTCCTCTTTCTTTTGGAACACAGTGTCCTTGTCATGTGTTAGTGGCTTAAATCTGTTACTTGTGGTCGTTTCTTGCACTATTTTCTTTCTTAAATCTCTGAATTAAAATAAGCTTTCTTGTGGTTTCTTTTTTGGAACGCTTAATGTTGAGGCACCACCTTCAGTGGGACGAGCAATGTTGTCGAGGTATCTTTCGTGGGAATGATTATTGTAATAAAAGTAGTGGCAGAGCCTGCATGTTTCACTTTTTTGAGTTAGAATTCTCATTAATTTGGCGTTAAATCTAGTAATTTCTGGTGTAGTATGCAGATTTTTGGCAGCTGTCACATTTGGTGATGTCGATTTTGGTACTGGGGTGCCTTCTGCACCCCCGCGGGTGCTCATATTAGCCAAATGTGTTTTTCTCTTTATATACCTATCTTAGGCTTTATTGGCTGAACTATAGTAACTATGTATAAATTTAATAAAAATAAAATGAACTAAAAAATGCAATTCTTAAAGGTATATACAAAAAAATAAAAAAATAAAATGGTATGGAATTCTATGAATGATCGGAATGTGTTTATGTTTTGTGCAGGCTGTGAACAATGATGAGGTTAAGGTACACACATTTACTTCACAGCGCTATAAAAACGGAAGTGACTCCAGTAATCGACGAGGCCGACCCCACCGGAGCCGCAACAAGCGCGCCAAAATTTTACATATTATACAGAGAAGGTTGCAACCCTTAAAGATAGGGTCAAGGGCTTCCGGTCGAAATTATTTTATCATAATTCAATAAAATAAGTTCCTAATGAAACTGCCCTAGACCCTATCTTTAGGGCTTGCAACCTTCTCAGTTGTAACTTAAATAAATTTAAAAAACTTTTTGAGTCAATAATCTTTAGCGTTATTGCTCCGGCCTACATCTGGCTATCGCGTCGCTTCAAGCTGAAAACTATCAATCTCGAAAATGAGCAAAAACACTTTGTAACATCTTAGTCGGATGTGGCACCATTTGTCATCCCAATGACACGAAAGAAGACGAAATTTTCCGAAATATCAGACGGCAAGAAAAATGGAATAGACAGAAAAATAAAAACTCGGAAGGATAATAAGCGGAATAAATGTAATAAATCTCTGTTTGGGCGAAAAAAGCCGTTTCCACAGCGAAGACGACACAAGTAAGTGATTCTTGACAGCGTTTTTATTAACTGCGTTCTGTTTCTTTCATTCACTTTTTTCGAGATATGGGACAAGTTTCGTAATAAAAATGATAAATATAAGGGAAATATTCGAGGGTATTATTCTGATCACATCTATTACCAAAAAAACTTTTTGAAAAAAAAACCTTTTAAAGGCGCTTAATTGTCTTGCCTTGCTTTTAGCTTTTATTAAAATTACACGGTGTCCAAATATACTTGGAAAACCTCCCGGAATTGGTAAAATAAGTGAAAGGATATTAAAAATGTATATAAACTTCCTTCGATAGACCTCTTCTTTAAAGATATTGGCTCCAATAAAATCATTTTTTAATTATTAAACCACTAGATAGAGATTCTGGGTGATCTCTCAAATTCATGTAAAATACGTGAAATTAACATGACAAGTCTATAATTTTTATCTAAACATTTTTTTACAGAGATATTTGCTCTTCAGGGACCTCGCTGAAAATCTGTTTTTTACATAACTTTTATAGTAGTCATTATAATAAACTATTTTTTAACAAAAAAATATTAGTAAAGACCCCTTAAAATGGCATCATTGTAACTCTAACACAAAAGTGCTAATTATTTTTATTCCCTGTATACCATTAAAATTAAAATATAATATTTGGATAGCTTTGGATAACTTGAACACTAAGCAAATAAAAACTCTTGTTCGACATCGATAAATTAAGGCGTTGTCGACAAAACCAACTTTATTGCATAATTTTTTATGTCGATTCAGCAATGGCGCTCTTTAATCATGCATTCTGTAGCTTTTATTGTGAAAGATTATGGAAGCCTCCACAATGTTGCAACAATTTTTTTTGTTTCACAACCATAAAAAACCTTTCTAGTATGTTTCCTTAGTGTCATTTGAATCAGAAAACCCTAGATAAAAACTTGTTTTTTTTCTTCGAAAACGCTTTAATTTATCGGCATCAAACAAGGGTACCCATTTTTTCAACTTAGATTTTAAGCTATCTAAAAAAAAATTGCTTTATTATACAGGCTGTAAAAATAATTAGGGCTATGGTGTTAGGGAAAGTCCGCCCTGGCGATATAACAAAAGCAAATGTTTTTCGAAGACCAGAAGGGTTCGTAACTAATATTTATCATATAAAATAAATATGTTATTCATAAAAGTTTTTAGGAAAGATCGATTTTTATTGTTTTTTATTGAGCTATATGGACGTCCTTAAAAAGCACATATGGTTTTTTTAACCATAAAGTAAAGGGCGTTTTAATAAGTACGCAAGATTTGAATTGCATGTTTGATAGTAACAATATCTCATGATTATGACGTGACAGATCGAAAGTTGACAGATGGGAGTTAGTAAACATGGAGCATTACAGGATAAGCTGGTTTTACACTTATCAAACTTCTTGTTAAATAAGTTGGATAAAGTTTATTTTAAATTAATTAGATAATGTAAAACAAAAAATTGGATATCAAAGAGATTAAAGGTCGCCTTTTCAAATTTTTTTAAAGGATTAGGACATGTCCTATTTTTTGTCAAATATTTTAGGCACTTTAAACTAACAACCCAATGTGTGACAGGAAGACAATTCGTCATCGGGCACAAGAGCTGGATATTTCAACGGGCACTCTTCAGCAAATTCTCACCAAAGATTTAGAGCTGCGTGCCTACAAAATCCAACTTACTTAACAACCCTTGATATATTGACGATCTTGCACAAGTTTGCTCATGGTGATGTCATTTCCCGATTTGATGACCAGAATTGGCCTTCACGCTCTTGCGACTTAACACCTTTAAACTTCTGGCTGTAGGGTTATCTGAAGTTACAAGTTTATTCCAATAAGCTTTTAACCACCAAAACATTAAAAGTTGAAGTTAGACGCTGTATTAATGAAATACCGCTACATGTAACGTTATTAAAAATTTCTTTAAAATGGCACGCATATGCCTGCAAACCCGTGGCAGCCATTTACAAGTTATTTTGTTTCATACATGATTCCCAAATGTGTATTTACTAAATTAATAAATATTTCAATACTTTGCTACAGAAAACCAATTTTTATTGTACACTGAAATATCTTATTGAAACACCCTTTATATATTATTGATAGAACGAACTTTATTAAGTTTTTAGAATTGATATTTAAACCTTTTTTAATAATCCTTCTCTCCGCTATTTTCAGGTTAACGCGAACCGAAACTTAATGAACATGTTCAGTTCGGTAATAAGCACTGAAGCGATAGACATGGAGTAGTTAAGTGGCCATTATAAGGGTCAATAATAACTCCGCCGGTTTAAATGGAAGTATCTAAGTATATCGGTTGCTAGTAGCTGGCTAATAACGCTCTCTCTCACAAATTGCTGCTTTGAGTGCCCCTTTTGGTTTGACCTAAGAACGAAAATCTATTAGATATATATCGAAGGATGGAAACGTATATCAATGTAAAGTTAGGTGAGGTAAAATTAGATTCATTTGCCCTTTCTATGAAAGGAAATGGATATTTGCCAAAATGTTGATTGCTGTAGTAAAAAACAACATTGGATTTACTATTTTAACAAGATCCTTTAAAAAGAACTTAATAATATAAAAGGCAATAATTTTTATTTACTTTACCAGGAACGGAAACATAAACGCTTTTCCAATAAATAAACCCATTTTAATGAAAAAAAGTAAAAAAATATGATTACAATATTACATAAACTATCAGCCTTCGCCAGGCGTGGCCGGTGTCATTTTTTTTTTTGAGGTAGGGTAAATTTTGTGAGTAACAATAATACCGTTATGTAACAAGCAAAATATATTTTTTCTTTAAACGTTAATAAACAAAAATATTTGGAAGAGGCTTTAGTTAAATTTTCATTATATTTTAGTACTTTTTATTTATTACTTCTTGAACCGTTGAGCACACTTTTAATAATGTATGCAATATTTGATAAAATGATGGAGAAAGACTCAACACATATTTAAAAACAAAACACTTTTTTCTTCGCCAAAATGCATTATTCCTGTAGGCAGAACTCGTTGCTAGGCAATGTACATGGGACAATTTTTACTGGACGCTCACCATTTTCTACGCTTTTAATTTTCAGTAATGACGTTTGTCAAAGTCAATTAACATTACACGACAATGGGATACCATATTAATGTATTAAACCGAGACAAATTATTATAATGTTTATAATTATATAATCCAAAAAATAGTACTTTATGCTATCTAAACCGATAAATAAAGAATTATTTTGTTCGGAGAAAAATAGTATATGCATATGCAACTTCTAGAAAAAGCATATTTCCGCACTCTGGGTGGTTGCTAGACTCGCCTATAGCCTCGTTTAGCAAACTCCACCATCGTCCGGAAATATATCGCTTTTTCTACTTGTTACACAACAAACTACTATGTAGATATAATACGTATTTTTTTTAATAACTACTACCTAGAATTGGCAGAATACTCTAAAAACATCTGTAGTTTTTACCATTATCATCTGTAAAGTGACGAGTTTAAAAAACTCGATGTAAGAAACCGAGATTTGAAAGCAGGTTTCTGCGGTGAGAGACTAGTACTTCAGCCGCTACAACACGCACGCCAAAACGTATGCGTATTTTTGCCCATAAGCCAATAAGTTCTTTATTTATTACACAATTTTGTGCCGAGCTGCACTAGCATATTTTTATAAATGTCCTTTACTAACAAGCAATAACCTCCAATTAGTCATACCCAAATTTAATATACAAAAAATTAAGGATACAAAGTTTAGCAGGGGGAGACCATTTACGTCCACACTGTATATTTTTTTATTGGTTTTAATAATCCAAAAATCTAAATTTTTTACGTGTTTTTTTACAAAACAATAATTTACTTTAAATAAAGTAAAAAACACCTCTGTAAAAAAAAGTAAGAAATGAATTTCAAAACAAAAACAGTAATCTGCTGCCAAAGATTTTACAAGCTCTGATATAACTTCGTTCAATTTTAAAATTATAGTTTCGCGACAGTTTTACTAATTCTGGATAAAAGGGAATATCTCCACAAAATTTCTTATTTCATAGGTGCATATAATTTAAACTTTTCGAAATTTGTGCCAAACTCTGTTGCAGGTGATTCGGACTGCAAAATCTTAACTAATGTTTCAACTTTTTGCTGCAGTTCCCAATCTGTTTTTAAAGCAAACTTTTCATATGCTATAAAGAGAACATTAAAAATAATTAACAAAAAGAGTTTTATGGAGTAAGTAACCTAAAATGTAATATTTTGAAATGTAAATGTAAAGTTTTCCTCAGACTTTGTTGAAAATGGTATAAACTAAATATAACAATTATGGGAAAGCTCAAATTAACTCAACGCTTGTCATTATCGTTAAGCATGTGATGATTTACTTAGACGACAGCATGTGGTGTGCCCTATTATTAATTGCGATATTATATTTATTTATTTATATCTGGACTACTAAAAATATTATCATTGTTTTTAATAAAAACAGCTGGCTAAAATAAAGGCTTTTTTAACAGGGTTCTTTGTGGACCACCCGTCCTTCTGACTACTTGATGTACTGATTGGACCAAATGTATTAAATTTATTAACAACCAAAGATCCTTCACAGATTGTACAATCAACATTCGCACAGACAGTCGAGCAAATCTTGAAACAATAATGCCCAGTTTTACAATTGCAAGTTCAGTTTCGGTTTATTTGAACTCAACTGGTGGTTGAACCTACCCATTTAAAATGTATTGCTGTCAAGTAAATGCCAAAAGTGACAGCGATATATTTTAAATGATAGGTGCACCACTGAACCTAAACTGATCTCCCAATTGTAAAACTGGGCATAAGTAGCCCCAAGGTATCATCTAGACTGGTACAGTTCATTTCACGATCTAAGAAAGTGACTTAGACTTGGGATGAAATATACCCATAGTTTGTTATAAACAATTTAATTGTTTATAAGGCTCTAGGATACTAAAAGAGATGGAAAAAATTTGTTAAATAAAAATTGTTCCTAACTAACCAGAACTACAAAATAACGTTGATATATCTTGATCTAATTGTTAAAACCAAAGATATGGCAAAACTAGTGCAAAAACTGAATTTTCACTTATAACTCGGCTGGGCTTGATTTGGAGTAAAGTAACTTAATAATAGCTTAAATTGAGGGAAAATGTACCACTTTTAAAACTTAGCCTAATAAATATTTTTTAATAAAATAAAACATATAATTTGTTATACGGTTTTTTAGCCACTAAAGTGTTTATTATAGGAAAGCAAGTTACATATTCAAATTGTAAGATCTAAGACAAATAATTTTGTGTATTATAAGTTTCTTTAAATATATTTTCTAATTTTTTGCTCTTCAAAACTTGAACCCCCTTAAAATTTTATTTCTTTCCTGGGGCACCAAAAATTTATTTTTTGCCAACTCACACACTTTTCTTCGGCCTATGCCCCCCTCAGAAAGTCGATAATACCGCCCCTGTACTTCTGGAACAACAAATAATTGTATAATGTTACAAACATGGCACTGCTGGAGCGACAAATTTGACGTGCGCAGAATCCAAACGGTTGCAAACATTTCTGACAGTATGCTGGAACAAACCTAATGTAAGTAGAGTTCGAAAATATTTTTAAGTTTTCGCGCATTTAAAAAAAAAAATTAACCTTGCTAATTAGCAGCTGTAACTATTATTTTTTAATAAACATTTATTTGTCACTTAGATATTAAATCTACTTTTAGTTATATTAAAAGTTACACACACTACTAATGCCGTAATTTTACAATGTTTTTGCACTAATTTTGCCATATCTCTGATTCTAACAATCATATGAAGGTTTATCATTTTGTAGATTTGGTTTTAAAACATATTCTAATTAAAAAAATCAATCTCTTTTAGTTTACGACATCGACCAAATCACTTCTAACGCAAAAGCAAGTATAAAATTTGAATTCAGCAGGTCAATATACGTAGGAATACATTATAAACCTTCGTGAACTTTGACCGGCCTCTGAACTAAAAAAGATCGCACTGGGTAGGCTTCCTCAACATATGCATGAGAAAAATGCTTATAAAGACTATAGGAAAAAGGAGCCAAAGCACTACTCAGAATATATGCGGGAATTAGCTTGGAATAATTACTCATTGGACATGATTCAGTGAAAGAACAGAATCTATTCAAAAGGGTGCTATGCAACGTAGTTCTAAACTACAAATTATGTGAAGTAGAGACAAAAACAGTAATTACATTCTGTTAGAATGTGGCGCATGGATCAGAAAAGACAGAAATTTTTTGGAGGGTATAAAATATACGGTATACACCCAGCAGACCTATACCGCCTTTAAGAAATTAGGGTAATAGAGTGGGTAAAATAAAACGGGAAAATGGTGCAATAACCTTTCAGGCTGCAACACCATCCAACATGCCGACGGCTTCTTGAAAAAATACCCCATGCTTACATTGCTCACCAACTACCGGTTGGGGACCGCTGAATTTAAGTTTTCCCTCCCTCCGACCGCTTCCTTTCTTACTTTGTTTTAGTTTTATTAAGTTTTTAGTGCAGTTCTTTTCTATTTACTTTTTCACAAGCTTCCGACTCAATTATAATATAACTCTGAATTGTAAGTAGACTGTTCGTGGAAGTTTTAGGAGGACAAAGTTGGATAATTCAAGATGGAAAGCGTGTATAGCGTGCTTAATTATTTCTTTATAAATTATTACACCGGAAATTTTTTTATAATTACTGAGTTAAAAGTTTTTGATGCGGTTTAAAAGTATTTTGAGTAAGTTTGGCTCAGTGGGTGTTGACTAAAGGCTGGACGTGGCAAGAATAAATTTGTTTTAATTAAACTAATCTTATTTTAGTTTTCTCGCATAGGGTGTTATACTCGTATAAAGCCAAATTATTCCTAACCTAAAACCAAGCCGTAAGTGACGTATGGCTGGTTTTTAAGGCCAGTAAGTAAATATTTATCCTAAATAAACTAAATTGCTTACTTGCCTATCAATAGTTTTTAAAATAAAATGTAATAATGTAAATGGTCTTATACAGGGTGTCCCACTGGGAACTGCCGCGACCAATTTCTCTAAAAATAATCATTGGGACATTTAGAAAATTTTGGTAGCAATATAAAGTCAGTGGGGGAAATACAACTAAAATATTTTAACAGCTCTACTACTTTTGGTTATACCGGAAGTTAATGTCAACTTCCTTATTTTAAATAGAACACCCTATATATTATTTATTTTTTAGATTCTGCGGAAAATTTTATATGTATAATGTTCTATACCTTCTATACCTAAGTCCCACCGTTTTTGCCTTATTTTAAATTTTATGTCAAAAATGACGTTTGAAACCCATTACATAACCATTAATTTCTTCCTTCAAACAAAAGCCTTTAATATGAGATAGAGTTGGATTTCTCGTAGAGAAAGAACTACTTTAGCAGATTGTATTGATATTTTTACAATTAATAAATACAGAGTGGTCAAAAATAATCGTCGAAAATCATCCCGACAAAAACCTAGAATATCAATTTCTTGAAATGGAAACCCCTATCTTCTCTTACCTTATTAAGCATCAAAAATAAGGATAAGATTCTATAAGGATGTCCATTTCAAAAATTTATAGTTTTCTAAATATTATATATCTATTCTAACAATGCTTTTAAATCACTGATCTCGATGGATTGCCAATGTTATAACCTGCGCGAAACAAAAGTTACATTTATTGGGCGAAAAAACCGGTTTGTGCGCAAGCAAGTTGAGGGTAAACGCACCTGGCGACAAACAAACTATCCGCATTATCGGAAAGAATTTGTCGACGGCGTCCTGGTTTTCTGTTCGAAGTACGGTAGCTAATGAGCGTCACGGTCAGACCGCGGACGAAGGGTACGGGGTGCTGGTGTTTGTATTTTGCCACGGCTTTTAAGTGCGCATGTTCGTCCACCCATTCATTTGTTTACTGCGCGAGGTCGCAAAAATCCGTAAATGCTTTTGACACTGCGGATCTAAATGTATGTTATCTATGTAAGCCCTTTTTTTCATCATTTGTTTTTTTAATAAATCGATAAAAATGGCGATTAATATGACATTTTCGAACGCCGTTTTCTCAAAAAGTAATTAGGATAGGTATAACATGTGGTCATGTATTTACTTGGAATTGCTAGTAGAATTGATTAAAAAAAAAATATAGGATGTTCCATTAAAAATAGCAAAGTTAGGAGCGCTTCCGGTTAAACCGAATGTGCTACATAAAATCTGAATCATCAGAAATCTGCATCTTATCCAACCATACATCCGACAAAAATATCAAAATTGTGTAACACTTCTCAAGAAAATACCATGCTTGATAATAATCTCGTAGGCTATTTTTGATGTTTAATTTAATAAAGTAATAGTCTAAAAGTGTTAAAATATACAGGTTTTTCATTAAAAAAACTTACTTGACAATACAAATTTTGTTTTTCAGACACCTTATTATGTTTAGCAATACTGTCAATAAAGTTGGTGTGCCCAAACATTTTTTACTTAAAGTTTCTTATTGTACAAGGAAAAAGTTATTTCGTTTATAAATGGAGTTGATACACCCTGTATAGAAAAAGTTAGCAATACAAAAAATATAATTTGTCAGATTTAGGTCATTTTAAAATGCATTTATACTATACGTGTCTCTTTTTCTTTTTTGTCCAAATATTAAATTTTGTGTTTATGCATATTCGTTATGTATCACAAAATATTTGTTTAATAATAATTTTAAAAAATAAATCAGCAATGTACCTGTTGCGACAATTTTTTTTTAAATAGTACACAAATTTAAAAGGCTGGTTATATTTTTGTGAATTTAAATGACGGTATTTAGTTTAGTGCGCAATATTTTTAGAGCTACAAAACAAATGTAGAGATATGTCAACCGTTTATTTAAACAGCCTTATTTGCGAGATTTTATGTCTGTTTTATTCATTTTACTGCGTTATTTTTTATGGTATGGTTGCAAAAACATAAAGATTTGCTTTTAGTATACGTTAAAAGAAAACATATTATTTTTAAACGGTCAATTAACATGGAAATTCAAAACCTATCCTTAAAAAATAAGATACTTACTTACTCTGCTTAGTATTATTACAATTGAAATATACACAGGGTGTTCTAAAAGTTGCATTATTTATTTTGGAAACCGTGTCCTTACTTGTTAACATGTTGCTGATACATGTTAAAAAAACAAATATTTTGTTGCTTTTTATAAAATTTAAGAAACATGTGAGATAACATTGTTGATAACAGTGTTGAGTAGCAAGTAAGGACGCGGTTTGCTACTCAACACTGTTACCAACATGTAGGTATCAGCAACAAGTTTTCATAACATGCTACTAAGTGAGGACACGCCTTAAGACTTATAAAAAAATCAATTACCAGAAATCGTTTATACAGGGTGTTCGTAAACTGTGGTGCCAAACCGCTTTGGTAAAATCTTCGAAGAAACGAAAAAGGAAGCGACCTGCACTTATTTGTGTACCGGATAAAAAGTTTTTTTATTTAGTATTTAAACAAAGATATTGCTAGGAGCTTGCCTAAAAAATATATAGTAAAGGCTATATTTAAATTTAAAAAAATAACCTCAACATTTTTACCGTATCCTGTATAATGGCAAATTCTATTTTTTAAAATACATTCTAAGAAGTAATAATAAAATAAGTATGTTTAAATTCAACAGAATATACAAAAAATTGTAATAATTTTTAAAAAACGTAAATTTAAAAAATTTCCCATGGCTTTATTTATAAAACGTTTAAAACGAGTGTTATATTAATACTGTCATGTGAAGTAAAAACAAAAATTGCCATTATTCAGGGTGTGTCAAAAATTTTTAGGTCATTTCTTTAATTTAAATATAGCCTTGACCATAATTTGTTGGGCCACCCTGTAGCAAAATCTTTGTTTAAATACTATATTTAATATAAAATAGTTTTTTTCGCTAAATGGATAGGTGCAGGTCGCTTCCTATTCGGATCTTGACTATAGGTTAATTTATGTTCACACTTATCATAGAGTATTATTTAAAGTGAGCCTTTTTTTGAATACGACCCCCAATAAATATTCACAGAGCTGTCACTCACTTTTGTCTAATTTATATGATTTTACAACCCAGTGGTTAAAAATATAGAAATTTGATTTGTAGTAATTGTTTATTATTTAAATTAACTGCTTTATTTGACAACTTGCATATAAATTGGCTTCTATTTATGATTATAATAAAAATTTTGCCAGCAGCTTCGCACGCGTTAAATTTTATCTAACCAGATTTAGATTTTACTAGAACTTATTAAAACTAATCATAACTAACCAAAACAATTCCTCTTTCCCTATAACCAGCCAGCGTATGCAATATAAGCGCAAAAAAATGTGTTTATTTACGAAATCACATTAATAATCCAACAGGAACCAGAACTAACCACAAGAACTAATTATACATATAAACCTTTCTCCTAAATTACTTTATCTATTAAAAAAACCGCATCAAAATCCGTTGAGTAGTTTTAAAGATCTAAGCATACATAAATACATATTACAGAAGACGCGAAGAGCGACTTTCCTTTATACTATCATATACTATGTAGTGAAGTAGGTTTATGCCAGAAAATATCAAGGTAAATCATTAAAATGATTTATTTTTTTGGAATGAAAATACCTTCTTTAAATAAATCAAGTTACCAAATATAATATTTTTATTTTGTATAATTATTTAGTCTTTCCCTGAAAAATAACACCAATGTTTTACTTCAAATACAACAACTCCAAAGTCGGCCCCTATCAAAAGATTAATCTAATCCTACCAATGCACGTGCTCAAGTAAAGTTTATCCCCTTCTTCTATGTATCGGATAGAAGAAGTGGATATGGTATTTTTAATCTCTGCTAAACTATGTCCCCTTTAAAAGAGCTATTGTTTAAAATTCAAATAAAGAAAACCCATATTAACACAAGGGATGCTGAACCAAAAACTTATCTCATAGTTAGATTGTGTTTGATTTAATCTATTATTTTATCGGTGTTTAAAAGCAAAGCCGTTGTGAGCGAACATATTAGTTAATTTTGTTTTAAGTTAATGGGGCGTAGAACAGAATTAATTATAAATTTGTCTATGCAAATAGACGAGGTGTTTAACCCCACCGTCGACCACTGGTAAAACTTATTATCTCAACACCTTTGTCGTAACCCAAAATTAAGAATTAGGTATGCGCCAAAATATGACAGCTGTTACTTGTCAAATGTCACCTGTTATATTTCAAAAACTACGTGTTCCACAAATTAAGTAATGTGCCTAGGATTTTCTGACTTAACCCATTTGGAAGTTACCTGCTAAAATGAAATTAAACCTTGATACACGGTTTTAATATATATATTTTTTTAGTTTAGAGTAATTGCAAACCTGACAAATGGTGAAAACTAAAAAGCTCTTTAGCAATAAGCAAGTTACAGCTACTTAGAGTCAAGCTGGGAGATATTCATTCGCGATAAAAACGGTAACCCGATGATAAAGCAAGGGTAATTTTCTAGAAACCGGCGGCAACTCAATTTTGACGAAATTTGGTATACGGGGATTTTGGGGCGCTGATCACGAATCTGAAAGAATTATTTGGCGGAAACGTTTCGTTCTCGAGATATCCATCATCAAAGTTGGTATTTGAACTAAGCTTATTTTCACTATATTCCTCCTTCTTTTTGCAGACAATTCTTGATTTAAAGCTAAAGTGTCACACAATATTTGATTTTCACCTTTTAAAACCCTGTTTTTCTACGTTTTTACATTATTTTTGCAATAAATTGCGTGGCTTTTCTTTGATAATGCGGCAACCATACATACACATAGAGCTTCATGGCACACTGGGATTGAAATGATTCAAAGTATAGCTATGCAATTTAATGCAAAAATAATGTAAAATACGTAAAAAACGGGGTTTTAAGAGGTGAAAATCAAACATTTTGTGACACTTTAGCTTTAAATTAAGAATTGTGTTCAAAAAGAAGGGGGAATATAGTGAAAATAAGCTTAGTTCAAATTTGAATTTTGATGATAAATATCTCGAGAACGAAACGTTTCCGCCAAATAATTCTTTCAGATTCTTGATCAGCGCCTCAAAAAACCCCGTATACCAAATTTCGTCAAAATCGGAGTTGCCGCCGGTTTCTAGACAATTACCAAAGCAAGTAATGTGATATAAGAATTCAAGCTAAAGAAATCCCACCAAAAACATAAATGTGAAAAAGGTGAGTCAAGCAGGACAAGAGTGGCGACCCCACAAACTTTTTTATATTCATTTTGCAAAAAAATGATACCAAAGAATTTTATATGATAATTTTAATTTTATAAGTTTTTATCGTCCGATAAAAAATAAGTAAGTTATAAACAAAAGTAGATATCAGTTTCTGAAATTTGTCAACCCGTCAAGAGTAGACACATTTGTTTACAGTGTGGGCGAGAGGGTTGGAATAAATTTATTAAAAATTCAGTAATTTGTTTTTTGAAAAAACAATGAAACATTAGCTTTATTTTTTTTTAACGGGAACATCTATTTTTATTACATTTTTGAATTCTTCATCAAATTCTAACTATATTTCTTGTATTTGTAAGCGTTTTTCAAAAAACAAACCCCTTGATATTAAATAAATTTTTAAACTTTTAATATTGCATAAATTTAATGGTGTATTTCTCGATGTGTGATGTGTTAACTTTAGGTATAAGACATGGTACGTGAAAAACAGTTAGAATTCGATGTAGAATTCAAAAGTGTAATAAAAAATAGGTGTTACTATTACAAAAAAAATTGATGGTCATTGCTTATTTGTGGGCCATCCTGTATACATAATTTTATGATGAAAAAAACTGCAGCTAAAAAAAAACTTCGACGTGTTTAAAGGTTTTTCCGGAAAACAAACTACTAAATTTTAAATGAATTTATTCCATCCGCTCGACTACACCGTAAACAAAAGTATTTACTCTTGACGGGTTGACAAATTTAGAAATTAATATCTACTTGTATTTATAACTTTTATACCTTTTATCGGGCAATAAAGAGTTAAAAAACCAAAATTATTCTTTAAATTTAATTCCATAAAAATACTCTGATGTTATTTTTCGCAAAATGAATGGAAAGAAAATTACAACGGTTAAAAAAATGTTACACAAGTAGCCCTAATTTCGTCAATAACTTTTTTATTTTAAGTCTTAGGGAAAAAATAATAAAACCAAAATTTAAGAGAATTTAATTTGCATCAAAAAAGTCTAATTTTTTTTTGTATGACCAATAAATAATAATAACCATTTGCCTCTTTTCCAAGATAGCGGCCGCAGGACAAGAGTGGCGACCCCACAAACTTGAATTTAACTTTACTCTGACCCCTCTTAATACCTAAAAAATAAAATTGCGTCCTCTAAAAATTTTTCGCTAAGGCTATAAAAATGTAACATTTTAACCCAAGCAGCAAGCTGATGTCTTATTGACGTCTCTTTTTCGTCATTTTTAGTCATATTTGGTCAGCAAAGACGTCATAAGATGACGACAGAATGACCTCCCTAAGTCACAAACAAAAGACGTAATTGACGCATATACTTTTTTAACACGCTTTTATTAACTTGGGTTGTAACTATCTATCTATCTATCTATCTATCTATGTAACGGAATCTTTGAGCCTAATTTTAACCAACTTCCAGCTATTCGATTTCTTTGAAACTTTGCACACGTGTCAAGGACCGATGAAGATGCAATAATTTAAAAACAGTATCCCGTTATCTTTTTTGAATCGCCAGGAAAAAATTCCATTATATTATAAAAACAACACCTAGGATGCCATCTGTTGGCAACATTTCAAACTTTGCTATTAAATGAAGAAGAAATTTTTTAGTTTTTACACAATTTGGTTAGTTGCACCATGAGTGTTCAATTTTTATGAACAATAAAAATATAGGGTTAGTTGCACCATTAGTTCAAGGATTCCATAATAAAAATTACATTATGTGTAATGTATACATAATACATAATGTGCAATTAATAAAAATTAACATTCTTTTTTGGATCGCCAGGAAAAAAATTTTCCTTTATATTATAAAAATATAAAAACAACACCTAGGTTGCCACCTGTTGGCAACATTTCAAACTTTGCTATTAAATGAAGAAGAAATTTTTTAGTGGGTTGCAATATATTGGCAACGGTCCAAACATTGCCTGATTGCCATCTGTTGGCAAAATTTCAAACTTTGCTACTTAATGAAGAAGAAATTTTTTAGTGAGTTGCAATCTGTTGGAAAAATTTTAAAATTTGCCACTCTTGTTCATTAAAAAAATTTTCGCCATTTTGTCAAGAGTAGCAGAAACTAAAAATGAAAATAATTAATAGTTTAAAAACTAAAAAACACGCTTTTATATGCAACCGAACTAAAAATTAGAAAATAATTTTTCATTAAAAAAATATTGTCATTTCATAGTAAAAAGCGTGGGGTGATAAATATATTAAATGTTATAATTATTATATTTGCAAATATCTATGATGGAAAAGTTATGAAAAAATAGTAAAATGCACCCCACGCTTTTTACTATGAAATGACAATATTTTTTTAATGAAAAATTATTTTCTAATTTTTAGTTCGGTTGCATATAAAAGCGTGTTTTTAGTTTTTTTAAACTATTAATTATTTTTACAAAAGCTTAAATAATATAATATTTTATTTATTGAAATTATTTTTAGTTATGGAGTAAACACGCTTGCAATTCCTTTGCACTGCACAGGTCGCATGTCGCATCTCTCGGAACACTGTCCAACCTGGAGATGCAGATTTTTACACTAGCCGAAGGTATTTCTTTCAAAGCTTATTGAAATCACCAAATGCAGACCGGTCTCGAGATATTTTGGTTGTCATCGGTACGGTTGTTACGGGTTTATTTTTCCCCAAACAATAAAATCGGTTCTTCCAATAATATTAGAGGCTTACCTGTCTGTAGCCATTATTGTTTTTCTTAAGGCAAAGTAAATGTAACTTCATGTTAAATAAATATATTTTATTCTCTGTATTTTTGATCTTACAATTCTGTTTAATAGCGCCTCATTCTGTGGGTTGTGTTTAAGGTTGTCTTTATTACGTATCGCTACACATTGGTGATACTGGATTTCCTGTAGACTTTCAATATTCATTGCTAGGGAGGGTTAAACGGCTAAAACAAAACAAAACAATAAGTTAAACTGACTGTTTATAGTACTAAAGTAGTAATTTTCAAAATTATCAGTAATCAGGCCGTGATTTAGCCAGAAGAGCATTGTACCTCTTGTGTTTTTTGGATGTTTTCTTTTTATTAATAATAATAAACCATATTAAATTAATCAATTTATGATTTGTTTACTTACTTGTCATAAAGGTTCTTGACTGACATATGACAGGCCAGAAATGTACATAGTCTAAAAGGATATTGTACTGGTTCATTCTAAATTGTACCTTGACCAACGGTCAAAGAAAAAAAATACTCAAAGAAAAAAATAGCGGTAATTTTCTAGAAAATGGGAGCAACTCCGATTTTGACGAAATTTGGTATACGGGGTTTGTTAATAATAATAATAATAATAATAATAATACTTCTTTATTTCAAATTATATACATTTTAACATACATAAAATGAAATGACGTCAACAAAAAAAGACAAAAATGATAATAATAATATTCATCTAAAATTATAGTTCAAAAAATCACTAACACTATACGGTTCAAGGCTAATCAATAAATTTTTTAGGGTCCTTTTAAATGTTTTTATGCTTGTACTATTTTTAATAAAATCAGGTAATTTGTTATACAATTTGACACACATATAATAGGGACTCTTTTCAGTCAATGTTAATCGATGCTGGGGATATATAATGTTTATGTTTCTAGTGTTATATCTATGTACAATTGCGTTATCAAACTTATCTCTATTCTTAAACAAAAAACAATGCATTCAAATATGTATAAAGCATATATGGTCATAACATTAAATTCTTTAAATCGGCCTCTACATGTGCACCTAAAATTAAGTTTTTTAATTGCCCTAATCACTCTCTTTTGCATAACAAAAACTCTTTGTATTTCTTTACCACCACCATAGAAAATAATGCCATATCTGAGAACAGATTCAAAATTAGCACAGTACAGAATTCTTGTTGTGACCATATTTACATACCGTGCCGCAACACTTATTCCAAACCCAATTCTAGCCAATTTTAAACACAGATTATCAATATGCTGGTCCCAGGATAAAAATTCATCAATTATTAGCCCTAAAAACTTAGTATTCTGATTTATAGTATAACTATTGTTATCAATATTTAAAAGATTGGGTTTCTCTAATTGACTGTTTTTTGTAGTAAACAGAATTGTGTTCGTTTTACTATGATTAAGAATAAGCTTGTTTTCATTAAACCATTCAGTGGTTTTTTGAATAGCATATTCGCTGTTTATTGAAACATTCTGAATGTTGGATCCTGGAACCAACAAATTAGTATCATCGGCGTAGTTAGTTATCAAAAAATTGTTTTCTATTGAGCTTAGATCATTAAGGTATAACACAAACAGAACTGGACCCAGGATACTACCCTGTGCTATTCCTAACTTATTAATTTTTACATTAGATTTTATGTTGTTGAGTACAACTCTTTGTGGTCTGTCTGATAGATAGGACCTTATCCAAGCCAGAGCATTTCCTCTGATACCATATTTATCTAATTTATGAATTAATATATCGTGATTTACGCAATCATATGCTTTACTTAGATCCAGAAACATGCCCAGTGCTAGGTTTTTATTTTCTAAGTGTTGCAGAATAGCTGTTATAAACTGATATATTGCTGTTGTGGTAGACCTGCCCAATATATATGCATGTTGTCGACATGAAAAAAGTCCACATTTTACAATAAATCCCACCAGTCTAGAGCATATAACCATTTCAAATATTTTTGAAAAACTCTGAAGAAGACTTATTGGTCTGTAACTATTAAAATCGTTTAGCGCGCCCTTATTTTTATATATAGGTTTAATGTTTGCTATCTTTAGTTGCTCAGGAAAAATTCCAAATTTTAAAGAGTTATTTAAAATGTATCTTAAAATATCTAAGATTTTAATTATAGAAAACTTAACTATGCTAGTTGGGATTTCATCTTCACCACTACTATATTTGTTTTTTAATTTATTAGATATAGCTAACAATTCATTATTTGTGACTCGGTATAGGTACATTGACTGGTTGTTATCAGTAATACTACATTTATGAGGCCTGTGTACTTGTTTTTTAATAACTCTGGAACGATGTTTAATAAATAGTTATTGAATTCGTCAGCAATTTTTTGTACATCAGGTAGCTGACAATTATTGGACTTAACTTTTCCATTTATTTCGTTGCAGATATTCCACATGCATTTTATCTTATTATCCGAATTTTTAACCTTATTTTCAAACTTGTTAACTTTTTCAGATTTTAAGAGAGCATCATATTGTTTTTTAGTTTGATTATATAATGTCTTATAATGGTTGTTGTGTTTTGATAAAACCAGTAATATATCTAACCTACGTTTACATTCCTTTATCTGTTCATTATTTGGACGTTTACATTTTTTATTTTTATATGTCATAACAAGAGGAAAACATTGATTAAAAATATTTTTGTATGTACTTATAAAAAGATTCCATTGTCGATTTACATTACTTCGTTGTACCTGGAAAATATTATTCCAACTCTGATTTGCAAGAAGTGTTAAGAATTCTTTTTGTTACTTTCAGTGAAGAATCTCCTATAAGTAAATTGTTTATCAGTTTCATTTCCTAATTGAAAGGATAGTTTTTGCGCATTATGATCTGAAATATGATACTCTATTATTTCACTTTTATATGTATCCAGATTGGTAAAAATATTATCCAGGCAACTACTGCAAGTAGAGGTTATTCGGGTATTGTTCGTGACTGTACTTTCTATATTGTAAAAGTTCATTAAAGAAAACAACATATTTTTGTTAGGATTGTCTTTTAACATTTCAATATTGAAGTCTCTGATAGTGAAAATAAGGTTAGTTCAAATATCAACTTTGATGATGGATATCTCGAGAACGAAACGTTTCCGCCAAATAATTCTTTCAGATTCGTGATCAGCGCCCCAAAAAACCCCCGTATACCAAATTTCGTCAAAATCGGAGTTGCTCCCATTTTCTAGAAAATTACCAAAATAGCTAATCTTTTTTGGTAGGACTAGGTCCATTCTCACTTTTAAACCGATTCTGAGCAGAGCTGCTGGCGAGGTTTAACGCGTTGTTTAACGGATTTTGAGAAAAGGAAAGTTTCTTTCCACAATTAGTGTAACTCTTAAGTTGAGGATCTGTATGTGGAAAGTATAAAAACTCTTGTGAGTAAATTTTCCTCGAGCTAGCTAGTTTAATACCAAAAAGGCCAATCCTCCATCTTCTGGTAAGTCTCTGAAGACCTTATTCATATCATCATTACTAATTAATACAATATTTTATCTCTATTATCAAATCTTAATCGTTCTATGCTAACTTTAATTATAAAAATGTCATTTTACTTAACACATTTCTCATAATTTAATATAATTAACACTAAACTTACCCTTATTATCAATCGCACATCCAAGAGAATGCAAATGTACAACATAACACTCGTTTTAGGCCTTTTTTTTCCCACCGTACCTTACGGTATCCGTTACGAGTACATAATACTCGGAGACACTTCATTGTACAACCAGCACTGGGGACACCGTCTACAGCCAGATCTACCGATTTACAACCTTCCACGGTCCAGTCGGCCTGAAAGACACCCACGCTCGTTTTGGGTCCACTCTATTACTAGCAACTTAAGCATCACCCGAACTTCCAGTTGACCAGGTTTGAGTCACCTCCCAGGTATTTATTGATCACAATAACTAAAATAACCATCGGCGTACAGACATTTTAATATCTTACTTAAGACTGATCTAGCTTTACCTTGTGAATAGTCCTAAGTGATTTTAAGCATTTTTTTTTGTTGTTGCTGTTTTTTTCTTTATCTGTAAGCCCAAGTATACGTATACCAGAGGTACCAGTCTCTATATGTAACATATGCATTTTAAAACCACCACTGTTACTGTTTTTCGTTTTACTTAAGTATTTTATATTCATTTGTTGGTTTAAACTACACATTTTTCACCTTTTAAAATTACGCTGCATACATCTAAAACTTAGGTTAAGAGGGTATTTTGTACGTGACAGCAAACAGCTGGTTTAGTAGAGCTGGGCTTAGGGCTCCGGTGTCTTAAGAGTATAGTTTAGGCACTCGAGGTACTGATAGACTACTTTCTGGGTAGTAAATGTAATTCAGTAGGTTTGTTTAGGAACATAATAAAGGATTGTGTGTGGTTTAGATATATTAATAACGGTGTTTTATTTTGTTTTTGGTTACAGTAATTTCCTGTTTTTATAGTTACAAACCGTCGCTTTTCCTAACCTTAGGGCCAAAAACAGGTGGCGCTTTACCCCTAATCTTCAGCTAGCTAGCCCGGGACTGCCCTATAGGAAAAGCGATTAGATCAAACAATAAGCCACCACCTTTTGTTGCGGGAGCCCCTAACCAGGTTACCGTAATACGGTGTAGGCGATAACAACAAGCTCCAAAAATTTCCTATAAGAAGCGAAGATGTTGAAAAAACGTAGGTGTTTATTGTCCGTTACGCCATCTATCGGTAAAGTTTTTTCCTATTTCAATTTTGTAAAATTATTAGTCCTATTTTTCTGTCATATGATATTTCGGTTGAATTTTGATACGAATGAATGAAACATGACGTCATTAGATTTTTATGAGCTAGTATGACAAAAAAATTACGTCGAAAAGGAGGTCCCTTCAACGACGGACGTCAAAAACACATTATTAAAATGACGTCATAATTTTGGTCTGACGTCTTACGACCAAAAATGACTAAAAAATGACGTCAGGTTGCTGCTTAGGAATGGACTGAGATATTACTTTTTGTCAAGAAAACTAGACAGGTATTTAGATTTAATATGTTTTTGTTGCCTTTCTGCTGCATAGGTTTCTTTTTTATGCTATCGTCTACATTTTCCTAAAAAGTCAAAAATAACAGTACGCATTACCCATTCATTATCTGCTACCTTTTTAACACGCTTCCTATATATGCTTAAATTAGCAAAGTCTGGGCAATATACCGATCTTGTTAACGGTTGTTTTTTAGCGTCTATTACAAGTCTTTGTATGAGGACACCACTTTTTTACTTAATTTAATTTTTTTATTGTCCTAATAAAGCAAATATAATAATACATACAATGGAATCATTTAAAATATCCACTTGTAACAGTTCAAACGATACATTTATTATTTTTTTAATTTTTGGATTTTTCCTACGCTTACACACTTACTGCGCTAAATTCCTAATTGCATCATTCTAGGCCATCTGAAAGTGGGTTAGATTTTTGATCTACAGTGTCGACGGGTGGACTTAACTGATACCTGAAAAAATACTTTATTTTTAATATTTAGAAGAAATGATAATCTTCATAAAAATTTTTGCTTCGTCAGAAATGCTAAAAACAATAATGAAATTTGCCGTAGGATTTTCAGGTGGTTTACAATACCGAAAATATTACTTAAAAAAAACAGAAAAAACAAACTTTTAGACAACCTAATTAAAAAGCGCAAAAAACCAATCAAAACAGTATAATAAATATATTTGCTATTGATTATGGTTTCTTGAACAAAGTAAGGTTAATGTAAAGAAAAAAAATTAATTGCATGAAAAATATCTTTTTAGAATAAAAGCTAAAACTACTCACCCTATAATATATAATATATTTACCAGAGTGTGAGACACCGCGATGAACGCACCATTCCTGATCATCTTCTTGATGTCAATAAAATTAACGATTACTTTTCTTCTGTTTTTAAAGCGGATCAGTGTGAGGAAATGGTGCGCAAATACGAGGAATCTGCACCAGTCTGTAATGATACATTTAGTTTTCGGCTTGCTACATACGACGACATTGTTAAGTCGCTTCAGGGTATTAAATCCAATGCTTCTGGATGCAATGAAATTTCTTGTATTATGATACAGTATTGTACTCCTTTTATATATTCGTATATTATTCACATCGTCAATGTTTGCCTCGAACACAGCTACTTTCCGGACTCCTGGAAGACGTCTGTGTTGCAACCCATCCCTAAAAACTCGAGTCTAGAGACATATGCTGATTTGCGCCCCATTAGTCGTCTTCCGATAGTATCTAAGATTTTGGAAAAGATTATGTATCATCAAATGAACCCATTTATAAGAGGAAACAATATTGTACCGGATGCACAGTCTGGGTTCACAAAAGATAACAGTACAGCCACTGCACTTTCGGGAGTCTTGGATACGATTGGAGGGGATCTGGATGGCGGTAGGGTATCGGCCCTGGTATTGCTCGATTTTTCGAAGGCGTTTGATACTATTAGTCACAGGTTATTGTGCTCAAAGCTTAAGATTTACGGTTTTGACTCAAATGCTGTCAAGCTTCTGTCATCCTACCTTTGTGGTCGATTCCAAGGAGTGACGTTAGATGGTAAAAAGTCGTCGTTGAGACATGTGATCTTAGGAGTACCTCAGGGCTCAATATTGGGTCCATTGCTGTTTAATATCTACACTGCAGATATTCTAAATCGGATCAAAAATTGCTCCTATCAGGCTTATGCCGACGATACGCAAATAAGCTATAGTTTTGTACCCAAAGAACATCATATTGGGGAATTTATACTTAACAAAGAATTGGCCAATATTAATGATGTATCCAAAAAGCACAACTTAATTTTAAATCCAGGCAAGTCGCTTGTCCTTTTCTTTGGTGGTCATAAGATCCACAACATTGAAAATGTCATTAAAGTTAAAATCGATGACAAATTACTACCTGTGAGGAGTGTGGCCAAATCTTTGGGAGTTTTAGTGGTTGACAGACTAAAGTTTACTGACCAGGTAACCGCAGTAACCCATAAGGCATTTTTCAACTTAAAGCTTTTATATGCCAATAGGAGTGTGTTGTCAAAGAAATTAAAAACTATGCTGTGTGAGTCCTTTGTGTTGTCCCATTTTAATTACTGTTTGCCTGTCTATGGTCCGTTTCTTAGCAATTACGAGAAACGAAGAATGCAGAGGGTGCAGAACTCCTGCTGTCGTTTTGTTTGTTCACTCCGCAAATATGACCATGTTTCGGCTGCACTCTTGAGCTTAAATATAAAAAATAGGATTGAACTTCATTCAACAATATTTATCCATAAGGTTGTACGATCGGGTACGCCATCGTTTCTGAATAACAGACTGGTGCCTAGAACTGACACCCATCAAATAAACACTCGCTACAAAGGTCCCTACAGCATCCCCAGGCACTCGACGGCCCTGTTTAGAAAGTGCTTTAGTTACCGAGCGGCTCAAATTTATAATGGCCTGACCGATGATTTGAAGGCATTGAGCCCCGAAACATTGAAGCGCCGTTTAAAGCGCTATTTGGTTGCTTCCCAGTAGTGCTTGTAATGTTATTAATGTTATATTACGTATGGTTATTATTATACTACTTAAATTTTGTCTGGTTGCCTTTATGTATATTCTTGTCTTTGTTGTTTTTATTTCTAGGTTAAGTGGTTAGTTAATATATAATTAATTGTAGGGGTACAGTTTGGTCAAGGTTAGATGTAAGACTAGCTGTTCCTGCGGCTAAATCTCGCCTTGGCTAGACTGTCATTTTTGATTTTTTTTGTAAATTTCATGTATTGTGTAAAAATAGGTTTTTCTTAATAAAAGATGATTTATTATTATTATTATTATTATTATTATTATTATTATTATTATATACGGGGATATCTCAAAATTACGAAAATGCAATTTTGGAAAATAATAAAAAAAATCGTTTATAAATATTTTTTAACTACTTATTTAAATAGCGTGAAAAAATAATAAAACTTTTAACTTTTTGTTAAATAAATCGTTACTTTTTGTGTTACTACTTACATACACTTTAACGCTACTTAATATTGTATGCATATAAAAGTTAAATCAATTATTTATTTAAAAAAAAGCATTTATTTTAGCTTACGCCTAATTTTTCTAAGTAATGATAAGGAATAAGAAAAAAATGTATAGGACTTTTTAATTTCGTTTTTATGCTTTTTAATTCAACATTTTCAAAAATATACTTTTTCAATTTTTTTGATTTTTAAATAATATTTTCCCGATTTTTAAGCACCCTCTATATCATAGGTCAATTTTTATTATAGCATTTAGCATTTCAGATAAGGCAAACATTTTTATGAGGAATAAGTTTTTTTCGAAATATTAAAATTAAAATTTTTACAGGAATAGGTAAGTCCATCCGTGCACACACTGTATAATATGTCATTAAGTCAGTTAGTCAGTGGAAAATTGACGACTTTTGGACCTTCATATTTTTATAATCGCTAGTTTTATAGTTTCATGTGTTTACGTTAAATAGGTTTTGAGTAATGGAGGGATCAAAAGTAGCACCAATTGTTTCGTGTAATATTCTATACTCGACGTTGTAGCCAGTTTCTTTGCTTTAACTTGGCTTGACACACTACCGCGTGTCCAGATGAACCTTGGTAGGAGGAACAGAAAGATCGTTGCCTACCTAGTGCCAAAGACAATTATATTATATATATATATATATATATATATATATATATATATATATATATATATATATATATATATATATATATATATATATATATATATACAGGTCGTGGAAAAAAGAGAAAGCGATCTTGCCTTAAGATAGAGAGTAACGGAAAATAAGATATTCCCCGATGTTTCAAATGCAATGATGCCATATGTATGTATACGCCCACTTTCCTGCAGTAGTGGGGCACATCAACGCCGGTCACCGCGGCCGTCGCCGGGCCCGAGCATTTGGAGAGAGTTCAGTTGCAAGCTGTTTGGGGTATTGCAAACTGCGGCGCTTTCTTTTTAAAATGTTGGTTTATACCGTTGAACAAAGAGTTCAATAATTATGAAGTGGTACTATGCTGGTAATTCAGCAGAAGAAATTAATCGGGAGATTTGGTTGTCCAGCTCAACGCCAGGGAAGTTCAACAATTTTTAGGAGTTACGTTTCCAAATCGTATAATCAGCGGAAGAGGTACCATAAAATGGCCTCCTAGATCACAAGATCTGGCACCAAATGATTTTTTTCTTTGGGGACACGTTAAGCAACAAATTTATAGGTATCGTCATGAACGTGCAAATGACTTGGATGAACTCCGCCTTAGTCAGGTTCTTATAGGCATAACACCTGAAATACTTGAAAACACAAAACCCGAATTTTATAACAGGTTGGGATATTGTCTTGCACAAAATGGTTCTCTTTGAGAACCTTATAAACTAAGATTTTAAAAAGTTTTTATAAGAAATTTTGTTAGAAATACTTTTATGTTTTTAATTTTTTAGGATTATATTTTTATTTTTAGAATTATTTCTTTATTCTTTCTTTCGGGATTTCTTTTTATTTTGTTTAGCTCCAAACGGCAAAAAAAGCTCTTAAAAATGGCAGTATTTGATTCATTTAAAGCAATAAATTCATCAAACACCAAAATATTTAATATTTACGTAAAAAAATTATCATAATATGTGAAGCAGTAACACCCTCCACGCGTGCAAAGAGCAACTGCGTGCTCGAGCTCGATCAGCCATAAACAAAGCGAGCGCGTTGGCGCAGTGGTGGGGGAGACAGAAAGGGGAACGGGCGGGGAAACACCTCATTCTGTTTCAGTCGAACTCATGTGATTTAGTAATCTCCCTTCTCTTCTCCAATATGTTTCCGCCCACCGTAATTACAGCCCCACTCTTTCGTGCCGGAGCGGGAGACGAAATCCAGACGAGAGCGTCTGCGGGTCTGCGGTACGTAGATGTCAAGTACAGGGTTGCCGACTTGCCTTAACTTTCAGGGTAAAATTAAAATAATAATAGTAATCTTATTAAACCTTTTTTACTTTATTTTTGTGATTTTAGAATGTAATTGTATAATGTATATTTAATTTTTAAAATTTAAGGGCTTTCAGGAAAAATAAAATATCAATTTGGGGCTTTTGAACTAGGTTTGGGGACAGATTTTTTCGGAGTTGGGTCGACTCAAATCTTTCAAATGTCGTTTGCTGTGTTGCAAACTGCTGCTAATCCTGCTTAATTTAGATTTTTTTTAAATTTTGGTCAATATCGTTGACAAAAGTACAAATTATTAAGTAGTACTATGCTGGTAATTAAGCAGAAGAAATAATTAGGAAGTTTGCATTATTTAAAAAGGTCTTGTACCAGCGAAAAGTACAATTTTTGAAATTATTATAAAAGTTTGAAACCATCGGCTGTTAACGAAATTGTAGGAAGTGCATGTGTAATGATAGGTGTCACTTGAACCTCCATTAACTAAGAAACGGCATGTCTGTGATACTGCTGCATTTCCGCCCTTTTTAAAAATTTCCGCGCCCTGTTGCCTTGCACCACTTGCACCACCCGGTAGCATATCACCTCAAATGCTTGATTAACCAAAGAGAACCGAATTTAATAACAGATTGAAATATTGTCTTGCTTAAAATTGTGGTCTCTTTCAGAACCATAATAACCTAGATTTTAAAAAGATTTTCCACATTTCATAAACATTTCCGTTAGAAATACTTTTATGTTTTTTTATTTTTTTAGAGAATATTTTATTTAAATTTACTTCTTTTTTTTAAAGTTTTGTTAAAATCCAAATGGCAAAAAGAATTATGCTTTTAACTTTTCAGGATTTAATGCATTTAAATTATTATTTTTTTAGGATACTCAAATATTTAATATTTACGTAAAAAATGCACCAAAAAAAATTAACTAGGAGTTGCACTCCCCGTGCATGTCTACCATGCTACTGAATTGAATACCATCAGTGTGGCCAGGTGGGTTACGATAAAAATCCCCCGCGTGGTTCCAAAAAATCACATTTAAGGGCCGCCTTTTAATTGGCAAAAAATGTATTTTCTACGCCAAAGAAATTAAGAACCAAAAAAAATGTTTACGTAAAAATCGAGAATTTTAAGTAAAATGTAAGTAAAAATAATGGTTTGTTTACAACTGACATTAATTGCCTGATATTTATGTCAGATAGAAATTCTAGCTAATGTGCACGGTCAAAAATGTTGTCTGATATCAAGGTTAGTTTATATTTATAAGGTTGCGACATATCCTCAACTTTTAGGCGGTTCGAGGTCGGGGACGCAAGGAAAGGCACTTCTCGGAGAAAAGTTGGCAAGACTGGGTAAAAATCAAAGCTAAAGATCAATCCAGTGGCGTCTAGAATTTGCGCATTTAATTTTGCATTGTTTTGGAAGTGATATTTGTTGAAAGATGTAATTCCAAATGTTTTTTATTTAAAGTAAAAGAATTTATAACTTAATAACAATTAAAAACTGACGTGTAAACGTTTGTTCTACTAATACAATAAACTGTATATCTCCGGCACTGAACAAAATGGCCGAAAAATGGGAGATGTGACGTCATAACACGTCAAAGCAATATGGCCGAATATCGTGACCTTATATAGACCGACTTTGGTCTGATATAACTTTTTGACTGTTTACACCAGCCAGAATTTTTATCTGACGTAAATATCATGCAATAAAAGTAAGATCAAAACGTACCTTTAAAAATGTTTTTTACCTCCATTCTAATAATTTAAATTATAGTCATATTCAACGTTAAGGACGTTAAATGGCGATCAGAGTAGACTACCTTCTAAATCGTTAAAAATCCCCGTTTTTACTTTAAAAATCTCGTTTTATCTTGTCATCAAAAATCCCCGAAAAAAGTCTCTGGCAACACTGTTCAATACCCGAACGCTGCAAGTTCCTGATACGCAAAACGAAAACCGTCGGCGCCAGTGTCCCAATAGGGGAGTACGTTTGGATGTAAGCAAAGAGAACGGGGAAAAATTTGTGCATCGACAACATCGCATCGTCTGTTTCAATCGAACTTATGTGATTCAGTATATTCAGAAATACTCTCTTTTCCACTTGGGGAATTGCAAAGGGCGAATAATGATTTTCCACACCTGTATATATATATATATATATATATATATATATATATATATATATATATATATATATATATATATATATATATATATATATGTATATATATATATATATATATATATAAACCTATGCCTTAATGTATTAACTTCAAGCTTATTTTTTTAAAAAACTTACCACCCTGTATCTTAAAAGTTAAACTTTCTTTTTTTAAGTTACTTAAGGATTTTTACTTTCAAAAATCATCATCTTTTTCAAAACACTTTGTCTTTCTCTTTCAGCTAAATTTAAAACATAAACATTTTCTCGTCAGAAGAATACATTGTAGACTTTTTACTACTAAGTCCCCACAAACTTCCCACTTTGTTCGTTCTTTTATCCCTAGAGTTTCTAGAATGTGGAACCTGCTGCCCGCGGAGGTCTTTCCTTCCCCCCAAATCTTAAAGTATTTAAGTACCGTATCAACAAACTCCTTCTTACCTCGCTTAAGACACCCACGGTACGTTAGTATTTAGGCTTTTAGCCTTCGTGGTTTGTCCAAAGATAAAAAAATGCCCCTTAAAATTATTAAAAATAAATAAAAAAACGTATAGAAAATGTTCCAGGTAGATATAAATAAAAGTATTCAGTGAAGTCAAAAAAGGCAAATTTGAATTTATGTACATAAACTTTAAAATCATTAAAGAAAATGTAATTTATCGCCAATGTTTTAAGAATAAATTAGTCTTAAACCGGTAATGAATAGTGGCTTTAAAGGATTAAGGTCAGGTTACCTGCTCTCATTAATTTTTCCTTATACCACGAATTTTTAAAAGCAGCTAGTTTTAGTGCGGATTATTCCAGGAATTAAAACATTTTTTTTTTCGTTTTACACAAAAGCCTGATTTTTTCCTAAATCAGTTGGAAACTAGTGAAAATAACGTTTTAGACAATCTTACGCGCAATACTACAAAAAATGGGTAATGTTATGCTCGTAATGTAAAAATTTCTCTTGCTTCCTAGCTACACTTTGTGGAAAGTGTAAAGGTACGCGTCCACTCGGGACGGGCGGAGACGGATTGGGTCGAGCCTGCAGGTGCGTCCATTTGGGACGGACTGATATTTTTATTAATATATTGCATCACTGCAGTTTTTACAATTTTTGTAGTAAAAAAGTCTACAATGGAGATGTATTCTTCTGACGAGGAAATGTTTATGTTTTAAATTTAACTTTATATTTGGGGGAAGGAAAGACCTCCGCGGGCAGCAGGTTCCACATTCTAGAAACTCTAGGGATAAAAGAACGAACAAAGTGGGAAGTTTGTGGGGACTTAGTAGTAAAAAGTCTACAATGTATTCTTCTGACGAGAAAATGTTTATGTTTTAAATTTAGCTGAAAGAGAAAGAAAAAGTGTTTTGAAATAAGATGATGATTTTTAAAAGTAAAAATCCTTAAGAAACTTAAAAAAGAAAGTTTAACTTTTAAGATACAGGGTGGTAAGTTTTTTAAAAAATAAGCTTGAAGTTAACACATTTAAGGCATAGGTTTATATATATAGCAAAGACAACTATAGTTTCACTAACTATAATTGTCTTTGGCACTAGGTAGGCAACGATCTTTCTGTTCCTTCTACCAAGGTTCATCTGAATACGCGGTAGTGTGTCAAGCCAAGTTAAAGCAAAGAAACTGGCTACAACGTCGACACAGGGTGGTAAGTTTTTTTAAAAATAAGCTCGAAGTTAACACTTTTAAGGCATACGTTTATTTAAACTTTTATTTTGAAAATCTCTCCAGAATTTAAAGCGGCTTATCATCCTATTATAAAACACCTTGTATAATTTCGATCGGATCATACAGATTTTTTTTTTATTCAAATATTTTAAAAACGGCTAATGCCCAATCTAGTTTTACAGGGTATACCTTTTTTTGAGTAGAAGATGTGTGGAAATAGTAATTTTTATCTGAAAGTCAAGTACAGATGGTATAATTTAATTTTTTACCCCACAAACCCCTGTCCCCCTAGCCAATTTTTGTGACAATGCACCAATTAATAACAACATTATTTATGAAAATCTAAAACTAAAATTAACTTTTAATACCCTGTATCTCTGAAATCATCCATTTTTCTATCTATCTACATCTATCGACATCATCATGTGGTCCGGCCTATCCGCCCGTCTGTCTCAAGTGGACTCATACCTTAATACATTGGTTAAAAAGTTAGTAACCGCAGTTACCACTATAATCAAATGTCTTTTTTGTAATTTAGAAGTTATCATAGTAACTTAGTAGGTATTTTTCGTAATATAAAATGATCGAATTTCTTAATATAAAATGATCGAATTATACAGCGCTTCGGGCTTCTATTGCGCCTAAACCATGGCAGTTAGAGATTTCGTTCAAAGTGTTATATAAACTAGAGGTAAAAACTCTATTAAATATTTTGTTCATATACAGGATACTTAACGTTGCCCTACCAAAATTTGATCAATTTTTTAAATGGAACACCCCGATTATTTTTGCATATTTGGGACGTTTTAATGTTTGTCTATACATGTGTATAATATAAGAGTTATCAATTTAGAGGTTTAAAAAAACAAAAAAAAATATAAAAACATCGGTACAGAAAAAAGTTCCAAGTCGACAAGAAGGTTGCTGTATCCAAAAAGTATTAAATTTGATTGCAAAGGGCCAAAAGATGCTCTTCTATAATTTTAAGCTAATCACATAAAAATGTCCTTACATATTCAAAAGTTTAATCAGTTTTTCTTGGTTTTTACATGGAACACCCTAAATATTATTATTTATTCTAATAAAGCTTTAGTAGATAATTTTTTTTCAATTGACTCAAAGTCTCTGTCTGTCTTTATTTTGGAGTTATTTCGACATATTAAGGAAAATTACCCTTTTAAACTATTTTTAAGTAAAAAGGTTAATGAAATTACAAATAATTTTTAAAATTATGAAACAATAATATTTTCATAAGGTTTTTAGGCCGCACATGTTATATTATACAAGTGGATGTATTATCTTTCGTCACTTAATTTCAAACGCTTTTCTTATAACATTCTTATCTTCCAAATAGTAGGCTTGGACAGATATTTTGTTTAATAACATTATCAGATTTTCAAGTATTCTTTATCTGCTGGTTGATATACCTACTTACTTTCTTCGACAATAATTACTACAATGAATTTTAGCAAATATGTACATATGGATTAGTTGATATGTTTATGAAAAGTGTGACAAATTATTGTCTCGTAGAAATTACGCTGCAAGTTTGCCTGGTAGATGAGCTTACGACGAGAAAAGTGTACAAATAATACTTTTGTTAAGATTTGTCAACACGGAAAGTGTATCATATGAGAAAAAAACAAAAACAAATTTCAATACACGCACATAAAGATCTTTCGAATACCGGGTGCCCACGAGATCACTTTCCGGCTGCCATTTTTTTATTTCTTAATCGATACTGACGAAATTTGGTAGTGTTGTGTGACTTACGAAAAGTCATTTTTAGGTGTATACGATAGACTTTTACGACTTCCGGTTTCACCGGAAATGCCTGGAACTTTTGATTTTTAAATGGGACACCCTGTATATTTTTTGTTTCTTAGATTCTTCAGATCATTTTTAGTCGAAATACAATATTTTTAAAACAAATTTTGGTTAAATTTTATTTTTAAATTAATTTTTATTTTACATCTAGAGTGCCATGATAATTCTAACATCACTCCTCATACTTTACTTACTTTCAGAAAAAAACGAAATCGATTTTATCTTTTTAAATTTTTTACTAGAGGGTTTTAAACTTTACTTTTTACTTTTTTAATCCTAGCTCAAAAACCAAAATAGGACCATATCCCTTTCATAATACTTCTAAATGCAGTATTTTAAAGCGAATCCAACGATGTAAAACACTAAGACACTTTACTTCATTTTAGTTTTTAAAAAACAACATTTATTATGTAGGTAAATGATTTTTTAATACTAAATGGCTTTCTTTACAATTTATCGTAGTTGCCATGAAAACAGAAACTAATAAAATATGTTGTAAAACCAATTGCTTGTGTTTCGTTAAAATTTAAAAAATAAAAACATTAGTTAGTGTTTATGTATTTCCTACGATGTTAAAATAATTTTAGGTTAAATTTGGCTTTAAACAATAAAAAATTATTGAAGTACCAAATTTAACCTATATTTCTTTTTACATCGTAGGAGATCAAAACACACAAAATTATGTTTCTATTTTTTAAACTTCTAACGGAACACAAGCAATTGTTTTTACAACAAGAATCTATTAGTTTCTGTTTTTATGGCAACTACGATAAATTGTGACGTACGCCATTTAGTATTTAAAAGATTCATTTACTTACATATTAATTGTTGTTTTTTAAGAGAAAATAAAGTAAAGTGTCGTAGTGTTTTACATCGTTGGATTCGCTTTAAAATACTTCATTTAGAAATGTTATGATAGTGATATGGTCCTATTTTGGTTTTTGAGCTAGGGCAAAAAAGTAAAAAAGTGAAGTTTCTCTAGTAAGAAAGTTTAAATAGATAAAATCAATTTTGTATTTTTCTAAAAGTAAGTAAAGTGTGAGGAGTAGTTTAGAATGATCATGGCACTCTAGATGTAAAATAAAAATGTAATTTAAAAATAAATTTAACTAAAATTTCTTTTAAAAATATTGTATTCCAACTAAAAATGATCCGAAGAATCCAAAAAACAAAAATATATAGGGTGTCCCATTAAAAATCAAAAGTTCCAGTCATTTCCAGTAAAACCGGAAGTCGTAAAACCCTATCATATACACCTAAAAATGACTTTTGTTAGTCTAAAAACCCTCTCAAATGTTGTCAGTATCGATTAAGAAATAAAAAATGGCAGCCGGAAAGTGACCTCGTGAGCTCCCGGTATAGGCATGTTATGAGAAAATCATTTGAAATACAATGACGAAAAACCATATAGTCCTTAAAGTGATAATATTTTTCCCTATTTTTTAAATTAATCATAATTCAAAGCTTTTTTCAAAAACCAATGTCAAATTTTCAATATTTTCAGGATATTAAAAAACTTTATTAAACCTATATGGCTAATTCTATATATGTTTTTGTAATATTATATTAGTAAATATATCTGTATTTTTTACATTTAGAAATATATTTTGAAGTTTTATAAGCATTAGTTTTTTTCTAAATTAGAAAAAAACTTGACAATGGTTGTTTTGCAAAACTGGGCGATATTCCAGTCGCATTATTTGGCTTACTATGGCAGTTTTCCCTACAATTGTTGGTCAGGATATGACAACCGAATTTTATATAGGATGGTGCGAAGAGTTCAAAATTATAAAAATTACATTGGTTCTTTTTGCAAAAAACCTTTTTGAGCACCCTGTATATTAAAATTACCCCAAAGTTATAAAATAGTATATTTTGGCCCTCTACAATTAAATTTAATACTTTTTTAACACGCTTTTATTAACTTGGGTTGTAACTATCTATCTATCTATCTATCTATCTATGTAACGGAATCTTTGAGCCTAATTTTAACCAACTTCCAGCTATTCGATTTCTTTGAAACTTTGCACACGTGTCAAGGACCGATGAAGATGCAATAATTTAAAAACAGTATCCCGTTATCTTTTTTTGAATCGCCAGGAAAAAAAAAATTCCATTATATTATAAAAACAACACCTGGGATGCCATCTGTTGCGCAACATTTCAAACTTTCGCTATTAAATGAAGAAGAAATTTTTTATTTTTTAAGAAACTTATAAGTTGATAATTCTAACATTATACACATGTATAGACAAACATAAAAGAGTCCCAAATATGCAAAAATATTTGGGGTGTTCCGTTTAAAAAATGATGAAATTCTGGCAGGGCAAATTTGAGTACCCTGTATATGAACAAAATATTTTCCTGAAATGGAGTTTTATTTATAGTTTATATATCACTTTAAACGAAATCTCTAATCGCCATAGTTTATGCGCTATAGAAGTCCGAAGCACTAATGAAGCACCCTGTAGATGTTCTAACAGGTAGCGCAAAAACTCTCATTTTATTGAAATAGAAATATTCTCGTTTTTACAAATGGCACGGTATGTCATCGTGACTTCGACATTTGTAAACTTAAAAGGAGTAGAATATTCAAAAATAATTCATACAGCGCTATACTCAGCAAGAAACTGCAGTAATTAATCGTGACATTTTTTTTTAACAAAAATAATCCGTTCGTGATTTTGGGCCAACGAAAATTTCCACATCAATTTTTGGGTCGTTTGGCATCCACTGGAGAAAAACTGCTGCATTTGGCCACTTAGCTTAAGAAGCGTGGTTCAATACGGAGCAGATACAAAAGTGGTCTGCCCCCAAGTAGCCATTAGGCAGAGAAAATCGCTTTTGTCGCTGTAAATGTTGAAAAAACCAAAAAAAAACGCAACTAGGCCTTACAAGACGGTTTTTGTAACGAATTTTGCCAAAGCACTTTAATATGTTTCCGTACAAAGTTCAAACCGGGCACACAACACTACCGACCGACAGTGGCTATTCCAAGGCAAGAATTTCCCAGCCTTTTAATTTATCGTTTTGTTGGAGTTTTTAATATCACGGGTTTTTAAAACAAGCCACAAAACCTGGTGGCTCAAAAGGAGAACATCCGACAAGAAATGGAGAATTTAACGCTAGTTGTTTTAAGAATTGTCATGGAAAATGTTGTAGAACGACCTTAAATGTGAATTAACTCAGATGACCGATATTATCTTTGCGATCTAATGTAAAAAATATAAAGGTCTAAGTAAACATTATCAACATACAGAAAAAGTTACCGTCTTACGCAATCGAGTAAGAACTTTTGCGACACCTTGTATTAAATTGGGAGATAGTCATGTGTAGGGATGTCAAATTTTATTATTCGATATATCGAAGAGCAATATATCGATATTTGGGAAAGAAAAAATATCGATAAATTATCTAATATTACATATTTTTTCCTAACAGGTACTTGGTAAATAAATACGGCACTTTGTAAAAAATTACCTGTTACTTTAGTTTTTTACAGTACAACATTTTAACAATTTTAAACAGTAAAAAAGTCTTTTTAATTTTGACCCTTTTACCACAAATATCGAAAATATTTGATATCGATGTATCGATATATCGAAGAGTTAAATATCGATAAAGATTATCGATATTTAATTTCCGATATATCGATATTTGAAAATAATCAATATATCGTTGCCATTCCTAGTCATGTGTAAAATTTTGCATCGGATCTCGAATAATTTGTAAAACGAAAAATATTGTGCCCGATAAAACAGTATTGCAACCCTGCCAGAGTGTAATTTTCTTAAGTAATTATGAATCAATTAATTACACCCCATCAAAGCTTTGTATCTTGTAGGTTAGTTAAGAAGCCGGAAGGCCATTAGCATCTTAATTTAAATTGAAAGTTGGTTAACCTTTTAGTTAAATGCACAACTTTATGTTTATTTCTCACAACTTTTCGCAAATAAAATGTCCCAAGCATAAAGCAGCAATTTTTCCGGTGCTCGAAATTTTTCCAGCGCAATCCTGCATAAACGGTTGGCGTCGGGTCGAGTTATTTTAAATATGGCCGGATTATGTCAAATGAAAGCCAAGCAATAAATATTACTGCTGTCTCTACTGCCACAGGTCTCGCACACGTTTAATATGAGAAATATCCTAGACGCTTCAGCGAGTGGTTTGTACACAACAAGGAATATGGAGGATATTTCT
This sequence comes from Listronotus bonariensis, assembly GCA_014170235.1. Lineage (NCBI taxonomy): Eukaryota > Metazoa > Arthropoda > Insecta > Coleoptera > Curculionidae > Listronotus > Listronotus bonariensis. The sequence goes on along the minus strand of JACEGR010000386.1, from coordinate 51,463 downwards.
ACTTAATTAAACGTTAAAAAAAAAATGTTTTCATAATCCGATTTTATTTAAAAACACAACGTTTTAGGTGATAACTATAACCTGTTAGAAGCTAGGACAGAGTAATTGGTGATTTAAAATTACGCTCGGTTTGAGACTTTTATTGGAGTTTTAAATGTCACGGGTCTTTCAGAACAAGCCACAAACCCTGGTGGGAGAACACCAAGCAAGCAAGCAGCAAGAAATTATAAAAATAATGTAGTTGCATAAATTCCTAAAGATAAAAATATAAATAAAAATCAAATTGATTTAGGTGTTTTATAAATAATTTTGTTAATAAATGGTTTATTGTTACAATATTTGGCTAGCGGTTATGTGGGACAAAATATATTGTCATTATTATTGTAAAATCTAGAAAAAAAAATATTTTTTTGCGCGACTTTTTATTAATTTTTTTAGTTTTTTACAATTTTTAACCCGAAAAAAGTATACTGGGTGTAATTTAATTAATGGCTAAAAATACAGGGTATGATTCCATAGCTTATTTTAGAAAGAAAAGTTCATATGAACATATGTCCTAAACCTCTTAACTTTTAAGATACAGAGTGTCAAAATCAACTTTCTTAAATATCCTAACTATTCTTTACCCAATTTTGTTTTAATTTGGCAATAATATTCATTATAATAAGGGGATAATTTATCATTAACATATTTACATTTATTAAGTCCAGTGGCGTCTCGAGAGGAAACTGAAGGAACATTTCCACGCCACTGACTGTGTAAACGTGTGGAAAATTTATGTGCTTTCTTAAGATTAAGCAAATGAAAAATACTGCTTTTATGTCTCTTAATTTTATTCCGTTTCTTGTTTAGTTTAAGAGAAAAGAAATAAAATTTACTTAATTGCATATTTTTAGACCATAAAAGAAGCATTGTGGACCTTTTTCTTTTTAAATTTGGTTTTTTAATTTTTAATTAGCAATTATGTAACAAAAATAATAAATACTTATTTAAATAAGGTTTATATCTAGTATAACAGTTTTGACTAAAATAAGTGTTTTTGAAATGTTTTGGTTTTTTGAAAATTTTAACACCCTGTATCTCAAAACTTAAGACGTTTAGGACATATGTTCATATAAACTTTTCTTGCTAAAATAAGCTAAGGAATTATACCCTATATTTTTAGCCATCAATTAAATTACACCATGTATGTGATAAAATGTGATTTGAGCAGCCGTTTTTAAGAAATCTGGATTTCAAAAATTCCTTTGCTGCAGTCAGGTTTAAACTATACAGTGTATTTCAGAATAATATACCTACTGATCTTTAAGAGTATGAAGCATTTGGGGGTTTTAGTATAAACAGTTCAATTAAACCTATATCCTAAATGTCTTGACTTTTGAAATATAGAGTGGTAACGTTCATAAAAAAGCTCTTAAAACCACTCTGTATCTTAGAAGCTAAGATATTTAGGACAGAGGTTTATGTTAACATTTTCATCTTAATACCACCTAAACATTCACATTTTTTTTAATCAGCATCTAATTCTGAAACACTTTGTATAGTTTAGACTTAGCCCTACAGATAGGTATCTTAAAAAGGGCTACTGAAACTAAATATTTTTTTACGTATATTTATTCTAGGAAGAGTGGCTTAAAGAGTTATTTCGTTTTAAATGCGTGCAAGACACTGCAAGCAGCACGCTCTAAATTTGTTTGGATTTAAATTTTTATTCCAAAAACTAAAAATTATTAACAGAATTACATATGAAAAACAAAAACCATACTATATTTTTGATACTCTGTACAATGCACCCATATGGGAAATAAAGTAATATATTTTTAACTTTTTCTTTTGCTGTTTAAAAATGCTGTTAGTAGGTAAGAACAAAAAATGATGGAGTACAAGTAGATGTTTTAAAGGTGAGGACCTTGTTTTTTGCTCTTCAAATTTTTTTGACATCATGGCACCCATATGAAAAATAAAAACTCGCCGCACCTGTCTCCGAAATCTTTTACTTTTAGACAAAGGTAAGATGGGTTAAAACGTCTTGTCATATTTTAGCCTCTGAAATTGGTGGTAGCCTTTTGCCACATCTTTTAGAGACAGCCTGTATTCATTATTGCTCTTTCAAAATAAATATTTAGTTATTACTTAAAACACGTTGGTTATTTCTTGGGATTTTGCGAACTTTATTATTTGCCTAAAATTATATTTCTAGTTTCATCCTTTTATTTATTCTATTCCAAGCTGTCTACTTTAAATAGCATCCCACGAGGGTCTCGAGAAATTTAAAACACATCAACGTGACTTTTGGGGAACGAGACACTGCATGATGTGACGGTTTATCAGAATGACAGGCCGTGTCACGGATTAATTTGGCTGATTAAAAGCTAAACGGCATCTTGGGGAAGGCGCCCTCACATATATATGTGACTTTGAAGGAGCCATAGTCTTACCCTCTTTGTATTAACTATTTGGCTGCTTTTAACTTTTATCTCAGTTTAAGATCTTATCCGCAGAGAAAAGTTTGTATACGTTACTTGTTTTTTAAACCTTAAAATTTAAAGTCTTATCTGACGGAAAACAGGATTTGTCGGATGCTGAAAGTACGAGATGTAACGCATGGTTTTGCAGAAAATTCTGTACACTATACAGGGTGTTATAAAATTCAAGAAATATAATATACGGGGTATTCAATTAAAAAAACAAATTCAAATGTTTTTCTGCTTAGCTTATTGACTTCTGCGAAAAAAATTCATGAAATGGCTATATTCGTTAAAAAAAAAAACAGGAAAATTCAAAGTAGGGCCCTGTTTACTTTAAAAGAATAACCCTGTACTATGGAAATCACAGTTAAATAAAATTAGAGAAATTGCATATAATTAAAAATTAAAGAAAAAAAAGTACTAGGGTGTGATTGCTTCTTTTAATAAAATTTGTTTACGTTGTTAATTAATTTTATGTTATAAAGGCCCTTTAATGTTAATTATACGTAGATTACAATTCAACTAAGAGAAAAGTCACCTCCGTCATCAGCTCGTCGTGTTCTGTACTCCCTAAAGTTGAAACCTCTTTTAGAAGAGAAAAATAAGTAAATCTGCTAAAACAAAAAAAAATATATGTACATCTTTTTAAAATATGCGTAACTACGTTTTAAAATTTGGACATTTTATGGTTGTAACTCGGTGGGTACATAATTTAGGAGATAGGCTTATATGAAAAAAACCTATAATGGCTTGAAAACTACGCCCATACTTTTTTATATATAAACTTGAAAGACCCTTTGGGATAAAAAAAACTATATGAATTATTAAGTTTTTTTCTTATCTGGCACTAAAGGACAAAAGTATAAACTTAAAATTTATGTATTTTGACCTTGATAAAAAATCATTTTTTCTTATTTCAAATCCGCCCTAGCCATACAAAAATGATTTCCAAATTATATATATTTTTTTAAATATTTTAAAGTTTTCCCGTTCGTACGCATCGAGCATAAAACATGAAAATCATCCGTCTTTATAACGTAACCTTACTACAACCCTTTGCGTATTCGGTGTCGTAGATTGAGTTCCGGTGTTATTTCGCGACTAACCACGACTTATTTCCGGTTCCGGTGGCAACAGCGACTAAACAGGTGGTTTGGCCGGCTCTAAGCGGCGGCCCGCCCGTTTCGGTTCAGAAAACACAAAAACCGTTGTGCAAGGTTGAAGGGACAAGTGCGGCAGTTGAAAGGGGAATTTTTATAGAAATTATATGTATCTTATAGAAACAATCTCAGTTTAACAGTACACTTCTGTCGTTTTTAAAAGAATTACTTAAGACGAATCAAACAATGCTAGTGTACTATTTTTTTATCTTTGGACAAACCACGAAGGCTAAAAGCCTAAATACTAACGTACCCTGGGTGTGCGTTCAGTTTTTACAAAAACAACATTTTAGTCTTTTCTTGAATGTAAGAATAAGAAATTAAAAACAGTAAAAAAGCGACTTTAAAAATATGAATAAAAATTTTAAAAAATATACATACCGGGTGCATTGCCGGGCGGGACATAGGAAATCCCATGTAATTTTTAATGGGGTCAATTATTGGCTCCCTAATTATTTTAGAGAAAAATTCTATTAAACTTTATTGAAGAGCATGCAAATCTACGTCCATGGTAAAAACTTTAGATTTTTGGGTTAACCCGTTTGCTAGTTAGATGCTAATATATTTTTTAAAATTGTTACATTATTATCGCTTCATATTTATGAACAACAATAAAAATTTCAGTTAGCGTGACATAACGTTGTCATTTTGAAACTTGGTGCTTTATTATTATCAAAAAATCGTATAGCGAAAAGATTAACCATGAGTTATACTACTAAAGAAAAAGTATTGATGATTAAATGGTACTATCAAGAAAATACACTACTCAAAAAAATTATCGCATATGCTCGATATCTTTCATAAGCTTTAATACAAAAATGCTTTCATTTAAATGGCCAAATCTCTTTTAATAATTAAGTTATTAAGACAATTAAAAAAGAAAATGTTAAGAAAACGTGAAGCTATAACTTTATATTAACCGTTGTTTTTTACTGTTAGCAATACATCCTACGGGGTGACAAAAAAATTGAAAAAATGAATAATCTTTAATCGCCCTATATAATGTGCTGTTAAAAGGGAGAAACTCATTTGTTAATAATTTATACCCTTACCCATTTCTGATATTTTATAATCACAAATTTGACTACTCCCTTTCAACAGCAATCATACAGGGCGATTCAAAATTAATCAAGCATATGCGATAATTCTTTTGAGTAGTGTAGTTACCAAAAGGTGTCAGACATGTTCGCTGCGCATATCCGAATAGACCGATACCAGGAAAATCAACAGTCGATAGGACTATCAAAAAATTTGGAAACCAAAGGCACAGTGATAACTAACTGCAGATGTGAAGCTAGGGAGTATCAAAGAGAAGAAAATGTAAGAGATGATAGAGACTTGGAAATTTTATTGCACGTGGAAGAAAATTAAGGAAAGGTGAGTACAAGGAAACCTTAGGATATCATAGGAAAAGATCAATCAACAGTGCTCCGGATTTTTAATAGGCATAAATACATTTCATACAAATATGAAAGATATCAAGAGCTAAGGGATGGGGATGAAATACGACGGCAGGAATTTTGTTTTGACATGATGGAAAGGGCAAACATGGACAGGGAATTTTAAAGAAATATTTGTTTTACTGATGAGTGCACATTTACGTAAACAATAAACCCAATCATCAAAATTACCGATACTGGAGCAAAGAAAACCAACACATATTTGTCGAAACGAGGACGCAATATCCACAGAATGTAAATGTTTGGCCGAGGATTTTCAGACAACATATTGGACCATTTTTTCTTAATCAAAATTTGAATGCAGAATTTTATTTGGAACTACTCGAAGAACTAATTTTACCCGCTTTAAATGATGTATCCAGGGAAAATCAAGAAATTTGGTACCAAATGGATAGCTGCCCGGCACATAATAACCTGGCTGTTCGGGAATATTTACACAATGCTTTTAATGGAAATGTTATTGGCCTACATCACACCATAAATTGGCCAGCCAGGTCTCCTGATACTTTGCCAAATGACTTCTTTCTCTAGGGCCATTTAAAAAGCATTATATACAAGGATAAAAATTACTCTAATCTAGATGAGTTAAAAAACGCTATTTCTGCAGAATGCAATAAAATTTCAATTTACCCGTTAACCAATGTAAGAAGACAATTTTATAAACGTCTGGGTTATTGTCTAGCAGTCAATGGAGGAATATTTGTTTTTTTTTTAATCTTAAGTTTATTTCCAACATATTAATTATTGTAATAATATTAATAATTTATTGAAGCATGTCATAAGTTCTTGAAATTTGTTACTCTAGTTTAGTTTAACTTAACTTAATTCGTTTGTATAAATACAACTTTAATCTTTTCACTGTACGATTTTTTGATAATAATAAAGCACTAAATTTCAAAATGACAACGTTATGTCACGCTAACTGGTATTTTTATTGTTGTTCATAAATATGAGGCGATAATAATGTAACAATTTTTAAAAATATATTAGCATCTAACTAGCAAACGGGTTAACCGAAAAATCTAAAGTTTTCACCATGGACGTAGATTTGCATGCTCTTCAATAAACTTTAATAGAGTTTTTCTCTAAAATAATTAGGGAGCCAATAATTGATCCCATTAAAAATTACATGGGATTTCCTATGCATTCGCCCGGCGATGCATCTCCCAGTATAATATCTAAATCACGAAAGAAGACAATTACGTCACCATTTTAATGTATAGTAAAGACAAACGACACAAATTTGTAAATAAAATAAAATGAATTAGACAGAGACATTTCTAATTTTCTTGTCAAAACAATCAGTATTGCTAACAGAACATTGAAACAAACATCGATGTCGATCGATCGAAGCAATTTTGCCAAATGCAATTAAAAACTTATGGACAATTTTTTTAAATTTTATTTTTAGTTAACACAGCTTAGTTTTTATACGCTTTATTGATAATAAAACATCGACCTTCAAAAATTTTTGAAAAATGTCAAGTATAAATAAATATCTGACGTTTGTGGTAAGGTTGTATTTTAAAAATACTTAAGTTTTCCGGTTTTTAAATAAATTTTTACAATAAAATTGTAACTGTTTATTAAACCAAAATATCCTTGTCCACATACCAGAAGCAATGAGTTAATGATTTATAAAATGCATGCCAGTTTTTAAACTTTCAAATTTATTTTACAAGTGCTTGCTATGAAAGGCAAAACCCTTAACGCTCAATCACAAGGTTTGGTGCTACCCTTGTTAACTTATTTAAACGGGAAAATAAAAATAGAGAAGAATTATGGTAAGCATAAATAAAGGAAGCACTTATAAAAATGGTACACAGATTGTGACAAAATAGGTAGAGCAGATTTGATCAAAAAATTTGCATTTAAATGAGTTACCCCACAACTTGTTAGAAGAGCAAAAAAGGCAGGTGTGTTTTTGTGAAGTTTGACCCTGAAATCATTTAGGAAAATAAAATTGGATAATTGACCAAAAGAAAGACTTTCTATACATATCCTTTAAAGTAAAAAACTTTCTGCGCTTCTTACAGCAAAAAACTATTGTGTACTGAATGTCTTTAAAATATAATTTTAAGGGGTTCTATTTTTTTTTAATGTCGACTCTTTTATTTTTTTGCAAGTACTTTGTTGTAATAATTTATGCCTGGTTTATAGGAATAAATGTTACTTTTACATATTATACATGTGTACAATTAAATATTTTGAAACTTTCCTATAAAATTAGTGTTTATGACCAACGAAAACCTTTTTTTTTTATTTTTGCAAATACTAACTATTTGTAACATTTTTTTTTAATTGATAGAAATAAAAATAGTTTTTACATTTTCATTCTGAAAATTGATGATATATTGCGCAGCGTCCGGGAGGCGTTACGTTAGTGGTTGCGTTACAAAAAGTGCCCGTGACTTCTGTGGGTGTTTAAGGAATAATAAGATAGTTCAAACCTTAAACAAAAATATTTTAATTTTTATTGTGTTCGCAACATCTCTTTCTAGATTTTCATAGTGATTAAATTACCTTCTAAAAATTATTTGTCTGTTATTAATTCTGCATAATTCTGGAAATAACTTACTGATCTAACAGTATTTAAACCAACAAAAAAAGGGTTATCTTTCTGTCTTTAATGATTAGTGTCCCAATGTCACTTTGAACAACTGTCATGTGGGCGGTCATTACATTGTGACCTTATTAGCGACATACGTCCATTGATCAGTTCAGTAGAATTTATGGTATGACGTAATAGTAGGGGAGCCCAAGATGGCAAATTTGCAATTACTTGAGGTCATAGACAAGGTTGCAAACTTAGATGATAAAAAGAAAAACATGGCATATAATTTATACCTTTTCATCGGTGCGTTAAACGGCTATAGTCTTTTAAATATTCCAAAAAATATATATAATTTCGGCTTGTGGAAATTGTTTAAATCGTATTTAAATATATATTTTTCGTTATCCTTTAATTATTTTCTTTAAAAAAATATAGCCACGCTTAAGAATGTCAAAATGACGTTTATTTTTACAACTTTGTGGCCCTCCCAAAACCCAAAAACATAAAATGAAAAGTTGTAACCTTCCTATAAATATGGAAGCAAAATATCCGATCAAAAATAAGGAAATTTTTCATAACATTCTATGATTTTATTTTTTTATATTTGGTAGTTAATTTGCCTGCATTTGCATCGACCTTATTTTTTTTAAGTTTCTAATTAAAGCTTTTTGTTTAGTTATTTCGTGTATGCGGGATTGTACTCTGCTATTTCTCAAGAAGATTAGTTCAAATAAACCTATGTTCTAAATGGCATAACTTTTAAGATATAAGGTGGCTCAACTAAACAAAAAGCTTTTTTACCACCTTGCATCTCAAAAGTTAGGCCATTAGGCCGATTGCAAACGGGCGACGGTTTGCAGTCGAAGTTGACTACAAAAATATCGGCGTCTTGTCGCCAATTTCGACTACAACTGTAGTTGTAACTAACGTGTAGTCAGTCGATGGGATCGGCGACAATCAGCGGCAGAAGTTCGGTTGCAGTTGAAAAAACGCCCGTATGAAAAGGAATCGCTTTTTCCATGGTTGTTAAATGTCAACTGTAAGTAGCTACAATAACCCACAAACGATCGACTTTTTGCGGTCAACTTCGACTGCAAAAACTCGCCCGTCTGAAAGCGGCCTTAAGGATATACGTTTATTTAAACTTTTCTGTTTGAAATATCCCGCGGATTTACACTATTAAAAATCAGCATCTTATTCTTAAACATAGTTATATATAGTTTAGACCCGACCGTACGTTTTAAATCTAAGCTAAAACCGGCTGCTCAAATCACCTTTTACCATGTAAGCATAGCTTTTTAGGTCCACTATAATATTAAAGAACAAATTATTTTATCTGAGAGTTAAATACAGAGAATCAATAAAGGTATTTAGTTTTAAAGGCCTGCAAGATATCACATGAGGCGTCCTTTTGAGCGCCCTTTAAATTTTACAATAAAAATGTAATGTAAATCTTATTGGAGTCATTTTGGACTATTTTAGTGTAAAATGACATTTCATAATCAGGTTTTCCTTGTTGTTGTTGCAGTTAATATTGTATTTTTTAAATATTTTGATGATTTATGGAATAAATGGCAAAAACTAAAAAAAGAGTTAGTCTAGAATTTGTGCAAAGTGTGTTGGTTGTTATCTTGGATTTTGTTAAAAATTTTCAATGAAGCAAAACGTGCAAAGTCGGTTTTGGTGTGTCTGCCGGTTAAATATGTTATTAAAAACGAATTACTTGTGGTGGTGTATTTTGTGGTGTTATATATCATTTTGAGAAACGGTTACTTTTATCCTGTTTTGTGTAATTTGGGTCTTTTGACAATGATGCCTTTTTTAATTTAATGGGGTTATTCATTTAAATAAATCTTTTTCGCCATTTTATATCTTAATACCCATGGTACCTATTTTATCAGCTATTACACCATTTTGCAACATTGTGCTTCTTCTGTTGAATCGCGGATAGCAGTATTTGAGGTAGCAGGTTTTCCGCACCCTTTAAAGAAACCCTGTTGTTTGTTTTAATAATATACTGGGTTAGTAAAGAGTACTGCAATTTTAAAATTTTTTAAAACCGCTAAAGCTACATTTACCAAATTTGGTATCTAAAAGATATCGGGTTTAATGAGTTTATTAGTAGTATCGGCAACGTTGCCAGATTTTCCAGTTTTGTGTAACACGTATCTTTTTCGTTTTTTAAATGGAATGCCCCCTTTATTTTTATTGTAATAAATTGCCCAAGTCTAATTTAATAAGTCCACATATTTTTAAAATTCCATTTTTACTAGCTGCTAAGATCTGACAACACCACAATTTAGGTAAAAAGTTCAGATGCGCCCAAATATCTCTAAAACCGCTTAGGCTGCGTTTACAAATTTTAGTATTTGAAGGTTTCTGGGCAAGTAGAATTGAACAGTAATACTGTCGTTGTTACCAGATTTTCCAGTTTTGCACTACACGTACTATTTTTTGTAGTTTAAATGGAATACCTTATTTATTTTAATTAAAATATAGGGAACGTGCCATCCTTAGTAAGATTCCAAGTTTTCAAAATTCAATATTTACCAGTTAACAAGATATGACAACACCGCAATTATATTAAAATTTGGCAACAATGCTGATATTACTGATCAATTAGGCATGCCTAAATACCCTTAAATACCAAATTGTGTAAACACAGCTTTATCGGTTTTAAAGGTATTTAGGCGCTAAACTACTTCTTGTATAAAGTGTAGTGTATCATATCTCGGCAAGTAATACACATAGAATTTTGAAAATTTAGAAAATTACTAAATTTTATCTGCCCAATTTATTGCAATAAAAATAAATGATGCATTCCATTTATGGAATTAAAATAAATACGTGTAGCACAAAAATGTAAAAACTGACAATAGTGCCCGGTATCACACCTTGGATACCATATTTGGTAATTGTAACTTTGGCGGTTTAAAATATATTTAGAAGTTCACGTACTTTTTACTTACCCAGTGTGTGAATATATTGCAGTTTTAATAAAATAATTATCGATGTCGTAGACCTCCTTGAAAACAATAAAAAATAAAAAATAGGTAAAAAGATTTATGCGTCTCCTTAAATGCCCTCTCGCGAAATTCATCCATTCGTCCCGCCCTTAAACACACAAATTTCTATCCAGAAATGCCATTAATGAAATCTACCTTCTGCTATTAAATTGTCAAATCAGAATTACAAATGAGACGGGAGAAAGATAAGCCGCAGCCACCCAACGTTAGACGCGGGTTTGAGTCCCTTTTAAACGATTCTCTCTCTCTTATCGACTGATAGCTGGTTAAATATTATACTATGTGTGCAAGGTAATTGTATATTATACGAGTATGTAATGCTCACGTCTATCACCGCCAAGATAGCTGGTTTGAAATGTGAATTGTTTTTTGTTTAATGTTCGAATATAACCTCACCTGTTTCTTGCTTGATGTACGATTAGACATATTATGTTTGCTTAATGCTCTGCCATTGAGTTTTAGTGTGCAAAATACTAGAGAACTGGTAGAGAACCCATATATCCATACTTTCCATGATACGGCCATGCATCAGTGAAAGGCGGAGCAACTGTCTAGCTTTAACCAACTTGTTTTTACATATTCTCAAAATCTTCCCATTTTAATATTAAAATGGCACAACGTGTATTCTTCCTTTTACGAAGGTCCGGAACATTTATTAATCAACAAAGTTTAAAAAAACTGTTTTTTTTTACATCAATCGCTAATAAATTTGTAAGTGTTTATAAACCAGCCTATTGCGTGCGACGGAAGTCGGCCATATTGAAGAACCAAGTTTGACTCATTGTTTTGGTGCTTGCCTTGCAATTCGTGTGTTCTGGTGATTTTTCGTTGTTTCAAAACTATTTTGTGATTTCTTATCATTTTCTATTCATATTTAGTTAATAAGTGAATAGTTTTATTCGTTGTTTTAGACATTTACGTGTTATATACAGTATTTAGTGAATTTAGAACTATGGTTAGCTGTGTGGCTTGTGGGTGTTCAAAAACCCAAAAAATTCTAAGTTAGGAATTACATTTCATAGGTAAGTTTGGATTTAGTTGAGAAATATAATTTTGTAGTCTTAAAATGGTATTTTGACGAGTTTAAATTCGGTAAACCATACATAACCTTCTTACCCACAAGCGCCTGTCATAGGCGTACACAATTTATTTTTCTTTACCGAAAATGTGTTCGATTTATGAAAACTAATGTTCTTAAATCAAATCAGGGACTAATATTTCGAATTTTTTAGATTTCCAAAAATGAAGAGAGGAAAAAAGCATGGATAAAATTTCTAAGTCCTTGTGAAAAGGAATGCACAACAAACACCTTTCTTTGCTCACAGCACTTTTCGAACGATTGTTTCGATAGAACTTCAAAATCAAAAATTAGATTACAGACAACTGCTGTACCTTCAATACACATAGACAGAACAAAATATGTAAGTATTTGAGAGGTTTTCTACATATTACCTTAAGGGAAGAAATGGAAGGTATTTCCTAATCATGTATATTTATTTAATGTCCGACTGGTATATTATTTGACAAATAATAATATTATGTCAGTTAAATACGACGATTTCAAGTGTCTATATGAACTTCTTTTTTTTTAATTAGCCTACAATTATAGTTACACGATTTAGGACACTCCACTTTCAGGTTGTAATTTATAACAATTGGTGTATCGTTGTATGAAGTGATTATAGAACTTTTTCTTTTTACAGGTGCAAACCTTTACAAGTGAGCAACAAGTCGTTGAAAGTAAAGGGATGACTAGTGAACCAAATCAAGAATCTTCACTCTCTTTGCCGGGGCCTTCTACAACTTCACCTGAAAACGCCCAAATATGTTCTTTTTCCTGCGTTGAAGACACACCACGTAAGATTCGTTTGAAACGAAAAATTAGTGCTTTACAACAGAAGGACATCTTTAAATCCAAGAAAATCCGGCTTATGCAGAAGAAAATTTGGCACATGAAGAAAACTATTTCCTCACTTCGAGCTATGACGGGTCACTTGAAGAAAAAAATATGATGCAAGAAGAAGACGAACATCTTTTGCTTGAGCAGTTTGGAGATAATAAGGAGCTGATGGAAAGACTATTTAAAAACATCGAGGAGAGAGGGTGCCTCGGAAATTTGGAAAAGCAGTACGTTCTTTTGCAATTACATTACACTTCTTTTCACCAAAGGCATACACTTATGTTAGGGAAAAATTTAAAAATTCTTTACCACACCCCAAAACACTATCAAAATGGTACTCCTCTATCAATGCCAAACCTGGCTTTACCAGCGAATCTTTAAACTTTTTAAAATTAAAGGCCTCTTATAGTGAAAGACCTTTAGTGTGTTCATTAATGTTTGATGAAATGGCTATTCGCCAGCATTTAGAATTTGATGGTGCAAATTATTATGGGTATGTAGATTGTGGGAATGCTTTAATTGGTGATGGTATCGACTTAGCAAAGGAAGTGTTGGTTTTTATGTTAGTTTCTATAAATGAGTCATGGAAGTTACCGCTAGGCTATTTTTTTGTTGCAGGATTGAGTAGCGAACAAAAATCAGCTTTAACAAAACAGTGTCTCTCATTGCTTCAAGGTATTTCTAATTTAGTAGTAACTAGCATAACATTTGATGGCTGTCCAGCAAATATTAGTATGTGCAAACTGTTTGGCTGTTCTTTAACAATTCCAAATTTAAATACATCCTTTGTGCATGAAAATAAAACTTTTTGGGTTTTGCCAGACCCAGCACACATGGTCAAATTAATAAGGAATTGTTTTGCCGAATTGGCTCAATTAGTTGATAAAAATGGAAAGATAATAAATTTTAATTATATTGTTAGGTTAAATGAGCTACAAATGTCAGAAGGGCTTCATTTAGGGAATAAACTTAGAAACCAACATTTAAATTTTTTTAAACAAAAAATGAAAGTAAAGTTGGCCACTCAATTATTAAGTCGATCAGTTGCTGATTCATTAATGTACTGTAAAGAAAAACTAAAATTAAAAGAATTTGAAGATTGTGAAGGTACAGCTGAATTTATATATATTGTTAATGACGCTTTTGATATTTTAAATTCCAGAAAGCTTTCACTACCGAATTTTAAAAAAGCAGCCTGTGCATCCAATATTATAGATATTTCAAACTTTTATGAAAAACTGAAAAGCTACTTTAGTAATTTAAAACTGTATGATGGTACACCTCTTTTGATGTCGAACAGAAAAACTGGTTTCTTGGGGTTTTTAATGGGGTTTGAAAGCTTACTGGGAATTTGGCAAAAATATGTTATAAAAAATAATTTTCTAGCATATATCCCTATGTATAAATTAAGCCAAGATCATTTGGAATTGTTTTTTGGATCTGTAAGATCACAAGGTGGTCACAACAATAACCCTACATGTAGACAGTTTACATCAGCCTACAAAAAAATTACCATACATGCAGAAGTAAGAGATGGTGGTGCTGGTAACTGTATTCCCTTGGAGGAAATTTCTATTTTAAATGTAAGTTCTTTAAAGAGTCCGGAACAAACGATAAATGATACTCTGCCAAATCAAAAATTCTTAATGAAATGAATTCAGAGGTTACGGAATCCGATTTTATTACTTTTCTAGATGACCATTCTTACGCAATGAGTTTTGATTCTTTATCTCTATACAGTTCAGAAGTAGTTACTTACATTGCTGGTTTTGTCGCATTTAAGCTTGGCACTAAAATCAAATGTGAAACTTGTGTATCTCAACTGTGTGGCAACAAGGAAAACTTCCTAAATTCATTAATATCATTGAAGTCATTTGGAAAATTAAAATACCCCAGTTATGACTTAATTGACGTATGCACCAAGGTTGAAAAACTTTTAAGGCATGAACAAATTGTTGACAAGAAAATAAATAAAACAAAAATAATATTGAATTGTTTAAATTATTTTCAACATAAAAATATTTTTAAACAGACATCATCTTATACTTCTGCTGTACATACAAAAAGTCATACACATTTGTTGATAAAAAGTATTACAAATACATATTTAGACACTCGAATTCATTTCATGTGCAGAAACATAAATTCAAATGTAGAAAAAATTAGAGCTGTTTATACGAAGTTAATTCAATTTAAAGGGCAATAAAATAAATATTTATAAATACATTTTTAAGTTAAGGATTATTTTGAATATTGTTATTGTTTATAGAATATTATTGTTAAATTTATTAAGGATAGTTACTCTGGCACATACAGATGCAGTAAGCATCTAGGTGTCAAAATTAAAAAACAGTTTTTGTTAAGTTTAAGAAAAAATTTATTACTACTTTTGTACATTGTAAGTTCATAATTAATCAATAAACAATAAACAAAATAGTGTTGTATTATTTTTCACCTTTTTATTGAAATGTTATTTATTTAAGTAAGCAAGGCAAAATATAAACAAAAAAACTATTGTCTTGTATCAACGACATTTAGGCAATTTAGTTATCAACATTTTTTGGGCTTGATATAAATACATATACTACAAGTGCTACAGAATTAAATCGACTTGTACATTTTCTGTTCTGTGCCTGACAGTTTTTAATAAAATTAAATTTTCTCCACAGCGGTGCAAGATATCGATTAAGATGATATAATCAGAATATCAAGTTTTTTAAATGAACTGAACAAAAATTTACATATTATGGAAAAAAGCACTAAGAGCTAATTGAATTGCTTAAATGCCGTTGATACCAAGAAAATCGTTTAAAAGTTATAAATTAAATTATCTTTCTTTCTTCTAAGGTCAATAATTCCATAACGAAGCACAATAGAAACAAAATTATATGAAGTACCAACATTTTTTAACTTCTCTGTCAGTCCTGTCATTTGTGACATGACCTTTCCAGACAACCTACATCTTGTGAAATTTTTGTTAAGCGTATTAAAAAATAATTTTATTTAGGGAAACATTTGTAATGTAAATTATTTTTTTATATGAGCAACCATTTTATATAATTTGTTAAATATTGTTTTTCGCTTTTATCAAAAATAAATAAAATATCTAATGATCACTGCATATGTTACGCCTATGTCCGCCGGAAGTTTAGCAACCGCCATATGCAAGAACCATTCTGTCAGACAATTTGGACAACTGTCATTTCGCATTATACTCCTTCCTTTTTATTTTTAATTCTCACAGAATTCAATGATCTTGTAAAACAAAAAACAATCGCGAAATTTGTCTTAGGTTTCATCAGAGCATTACTCTTTCTAACCAAAGATAAAAACAGCAAACAACTGTTTGTTAAGTTAAAGTATTAGCAATGTTGGAAAATTATGTTTATTTAAATACAGCGAACTTTTCAAAATCTAACGATCTTTGAAGTTCAAGAACTAACCAATACAGAGTGTCTTTAATAGGTCTGTACAGAATGCTACCACAAACTCCTTGGGACAAAATAAAACGATATAACATAATTTATCCTAGTCAAAAAGTTTATCGTTTGCGAGATATAAGGTGTTAAAGTTTACCTTTTATTTTAGTTATTTTTAATTGTTTAATTTAATTTTACAAGGTTAAGGCTCAGGAAGTTTTTACGGTAAGGAATAGAAATGTGCGAACGTTTCTATTGTAAAATGTAGAGTGAGCGATTTGCAGGCCTTTGCTTATGTTTAAATTATTAACTTTTATTGCCCCGGTATTTCATGGCTCCAGTTATTTTTTTAATTACTTTTTACACAAAAAGGGTATACGGTATACCTAGTAAATATCGCTACCAGCAACCGGCCAAAATACAATGATCTAACGCAATTTGCCCTAATCGTTTGCGAGATACAGGATTTCAAAGTTTTTACTTTATTTATTACTTTGACACCCTGTATCTCGCAAACGATCAACTTTTCAACTAAGGTAAATTGCATTAACGCAAGCAGCAAGCTGACGTCTTATTGACGTCTCTTTTTACTAATTTTTGTTCACATTTGGTAAGCAAAGACGTCATAAGATGACGACAAAATGACGTTAAATTGTCCTCTCTAAGTCACAGACAAAAGACGTCCCGTTAATGACGTCATAATGACGTTTTTAAGATGACAAAAAATTAACGCATATACTTTTTTAAGCTAAAATGATACGATAAGATGTTGAATAAACGTAGTAGTTTATTCTCCATTACGCCATCTATAGGTAGATTTTTTTCTATTTCAATTTTGTAAAATTATCAGTCTTATTTTTCTGTCATATGATATTTCGGTTGGATTTTGACACAAATCATATAATGTCACAAAATTTTTCTGGCGAGTTTTCTTAACATGACGTCATTAGATTTTTATGAGCTAGTATAACGAAAAAATGACGTCGAAAAGACGTCACTTCAACGACGTCAAGAATTCGTCATTAAAATGACGTCATAATTTTGGTCTGATGACGTCCTATGACCAAAAATGACGTCATAATGACGACAGCTTGCTGCTTGAGAAATCGTTTCATTTTATCTCAGGAAATTTATGGCAGTACTTTGTACAACCTTTTAGAAAAACTTGGGTGGCCTAAATAAGGGTTAAAGGAATACAAATAAACTTTTTTGTGGGATATAAAACTTTTAATCTGGAATATCTTAAGAACGGCATCTTGTAGCGATATTAACAAAGTATTTTTTTTTGTTTAGAAAATATAATAGAATAGAACTTCTTTACTAAAGATTTAATATACAGAGACACAAAAAATTATGGCACTTTGAACATAAGTAAAGGATCACAGGTGACTCCCTCGTTACATTTTACAACAAAAAAATGAGCAGATTTCGATACAGATACTTACTTTTGTAAAGACATTTTTAATGATTAACAAAATATTTAAAAATTACCAAAATTAAATAGAAACTCACACCTTGTGTCTTGACAACGATCAATTTTTCGACTAAGGTAAATTGGGTTAAGCCGTTGTATTTTCGTTTAAGGAATTTGTAATAGCATTTTGTACAGATCTTTTGAAGACACCCTCTGTATAACCTTTTTTTTTATTTAGCAAATATTGCCTGCAAATAAAAAATCTTATTTTTAAGTTATAGACAACTAAAGTATCGATACATCTTCGAAAACAATTATAACTTAACGGTATGTGTTTTCTATTACTTTACTTTTTACAGGCACTCATCAATTTTTATTTACGTTTTCAAAGAACTTACATCTGACACACATAAAAATTTAACTTGCTTGGTTTTTAAAGCACTTCAATGAAATCAAGTTTTTAGAAATAATGATTGAACCAGCATGTAACATCCACAAATATTCAGGTCAACTTGTTATTAAAAGTAAAGGGTCATCCAACAAGAATTTCCTATCTTTAACTGCGAATGGTGTTCAATTTTTTGTGATAATGTTACCATATTTTGCATAATGTTTACAGTCAGTTTTACCAAATTATCATGGAGAGATACATGATTTCCGAGCAAGTACAAACTGTTAACATTTTTTTATTAAAATGGATGTTTTATCCACCAAACGCGCATGGTAGTGAAGTCGGTTAGCCACCAAGATTTTGTGATTTAATGCCCCTCGACTTTTTATGGAGGTACTTAAAAGCCAGGATATAGGCCAATAAACCACTAACAACTGAGAATTTACAGAACAACATTAGAATGACTATAAATTAAATTTAATCGGCTTTATGCAAGACTGTAATCGAAAAAACTCGATATCTCGAATTCGCGCTACTCAACGAAGTGGCAACCATTTGCCAGACATACTGTTTCATACTTAATAGTATAAACTGAACCAACATAAAAAAATACAATAATAACATTTAAAAGTAGGATACTTCTATTGGGTGACCCTTTATTATGGGTTTCTTTTTCATTGTCAACTATGGAAAGTAATTAATTTAGTAGTTAAAGGTTTGTAAAACATGCATGTTGCCTAAAGTTTATTTCAATACAGGGCGTAAAAAATGCGTGGTTATATCACAACTAGTCCGTCCCTGCAGCTGAGTAATTTTGAACAGTTCCTTTCATGTGTTTAAAGAATTTATTGGGTATGACATCCTATTAAAACAAAATTAAAATAAACCTAGTGGTTCAATTATGCTTAAGAAACTTCCATTAGAGCTCTTCGGCAGACAACATCTCCGAAGACGAGGCCTAGGTATAAAAAAAAGTTTACATAAGCTTAGTAGTATTAATTTTATACCCAGTATATTTTCATATATTTTTTTGACACCCTATATACTTTTCTCTGATATAATATATTTAATGTCTTTCTTTTTAAACCACAAAACTTACTTAACAATCCCATATTACAACGATAGTAAATATTTTGAAAGCCCTTTTAATCTGTAATAAGAATTATTTAATTTTTCATTTCTAAAAGATGTTTAAACCGTTATAACCTGTTAACTCTTTTAAAATTACCGACATAACCTTTTAATATATCGGTAAAGCGGGGTTTAAAATGTAATGCGGTAAATTTGAACGAAAAATCGTGTAAAAATAAACGCGTTTGCATCAAGAGCGAATTAATCATTCAGCCGGTTTGCCCGGGAGACATTTTTAACCCACCAGCGGTTCATATTACTCGATTTTTATCGCACAATTTTTATTTAATTGCTTATTGTTTGTATTTGTGAATAAAATCGATGCTTTCATTTCCCGTGTTAATTGTTACGGCCAATATACTAAAATTCGGTTTAATTAAATAAAATAAAAAACCGGGATTTTCTCTCACCATTAACCGCTTTTATAAAGGGTGTCCGAAAAATTCTTGCCACCAAAATGTTTAGATGGAATTCTTACGTTATATTAGATCGATTAAATTTAACTGTCAAATCTCATCTGTTTTTAAACGGCTTCAAGAAAAGTAGGAGGTAGGGTTTCTCTAAAAGGGTCGGAAAAAATGCTACCACAAATTCTTAAGGCTATTGGCATTGGGGTGGTGGTTGTATTTTGTTCAAATTGATTTGGACAGGACTGGACTTACTGGACTTTTCCAAAATAATGCATTTAACTTCATTGCAAAAGAAATCGAATTTATTTACAATTGGGCTTATACGTTTAATTTAAATTAGTTTACTGTTTAGTTGTGTCAGCATCCAGCTTAGGAAAAATGGTAACCTTATATTTTTTATTTTTAAAGCACACTAAAAAAGTTCCCTGTTAAAACCGAAAGAAATGCATGCTTTATGGAGTGCATTATTTATCAAGAATAATTATAATTTCTGAATCATCAAATGGTTGACATATTCGCTTTTACAAAATCATTTCCCATAGTCTGTCTACAAAAAAACGTATTAGCTCAATTGTAGCAAATCCGATTTCTTTTGCAACGAGGTTAAATACAGTATTTTGGAAAAAGTCCCGTAAGTCCAGCTTTGTTTAAATCTGTTTGACCAAAATTGGCAAACCTAAAGAGCCCCATTAGCCCTTTCAAAATGAAAAGATAGGTGCAACAAATAAAAAGTTATTGTTGGTTAAAAGTGCGCAAGTTTAATGTGGCCGACACTGTACATTAATAACAAGTCATAGAACGGCATTGTTAAGCTAACAGCCTCCTCTTCAAGGCTGCGAGCCCACACAGGCCCCTGTCAAACAGACTACCGGCCAGGGAATACCACAGGTAGACTCCAGCCCCAAACATAGAAAAACGACATCGGGACTTTGATTTTAAATAAATTATCCTCCGGACCATGGTAGGAAGTAAACAATCTACGCAGGGATCGCAGGGGATTCCACACAAGTAAAAGCTTTGTATATTAGTAGGGTAAGGAAATATTTCCTTCTGCTTTGCAGTGACTTCCCACAGCAAATGCTCTAAACTACGGATGGACTAAAGCCTCGGAAAAAGTAAAAATAAACCCATCTTGTGGCACTATTTCCAGTTGGTGGATATGGCCCGTCTGGTACGGATTTCAGACAGAGTAGCAATACTCCAGTGCAGGCCTAACTAAAGATATATACAGGCTTTAGCCCTAGCATCGATGGAACTTTTTTAAATTTCTCATATTAACATTTAATACTTGGTGGAAGTTTGCAACAGTCTTACTAATATGAACATTCCAATTAAATTTTGACGAAACCCAGACAACCTTATACTTGACAAATGGAGTCGAAATTAGTTTGCTGTTGTTTACTTATTAATTAGATGATATCTGTTTAGAGCCAAAGGTTATTAACTGGCTTTTACTAGAATTTATTTTCATTTTATTTTTAGTTGGCACTCAAAAACCCAGTGCAGATCCCTCTGCACATAACTTGTCCTCCACTGTCAACCATGTTAGCAAGGCGCTGATATAGCTTAGCGAGGGCAGTTTCACAAGAGTGGTCTTCTCGGAAGTCAAAGTGCTTAGGATGCAAATAATTGATGTTGTTAAGAACTAATTTGATTAAGTCAGCTATAAGTATTTTAAGTATCTTACAAACTATAGAAGTTAAGCTGATTAGGCAATAGTTTCCAGGACAGTTTCTTGTCCTGGACTTATGTACAGGAACTACTATTCCTAAGTCCAGTTCCAGGACACTTACGTTATTTAAAGAAATAATAAATAGAACCTTTAGATAAGGCACTATCGACTATTGAGAAAGAAAGATTAGTTCACTGCAAATGCATCAGGCCCCAGAGTTAGCTTCTCTTTAGTTTTCTGACGCACCGACCTATACCGCCTGAGCTAAAAATAACGGTAAAGGATTCAACCACTCCCAAGTTAACATTGCAAACCATTTTTTCACATCCTACCAGTATTATATCATCTTGTTGTTGTAGAAGAAGGGTTTTTATTTAAAATCATTGAAATTTCTTTTAAACTGACTAAAACACTAGTAATCAATAAATGGTCGTTGTTATTTTCTTAAGAAAAATATTAATGGCTGCTATGTCACAGCCAACTTTAATTTAAATAAACATTTGGACTAAAAATTTGTAAAAACAGATTTTACTAAAAAGCACAAAAGATAGGTATAGGCAACCTATACACCATTTGAAAGAGTATTTTATTTGTCATCATGTGACGTAAAAAAATACAGGGTGTTCCATTTAAAATAAGAGAGATATGGCTATTTGATTTTCTGAAAAATTGAAATTATTTTTTGATCACCCAATATATATATATATATATATATACCATTGGAGCATTTGGTTTGTCATCATGTGGTGTAAAAAATACAGGGTGTTCCATTTAAAATAAAAGAGATATTGCTATTTTGAAAAATTGAAATTATTTTTTGATCACCCTGTATAATCTATGATCTCGATATGACCTACGTATGATAAGGCGGAGATTTCCTAATCTTTTAACAAATTTTAAAGTTTAAGAAGTTTATATTGTTAAAATAAAATTAATTTAATTGCACCCCGGCATAAAAAAATCAAATATCACAAAAACGAATAAAATTAGACACTTGGTACTATTAACAAACTTAAATTATTTTTTTATGTAAAATCTGAAACCGTCATAAAATATAGGGTGTTCCATTTAAAAAAATATAATTTTGATACGTCACATTTTTTGAGACATCCTGTATAGAGTAAAATAATTTTTAATTTTTCATCATAGATTATACAGGGTAATGATAAAACTTGTGTTTTTAAACAATCCTAATAACGCCTCTGGTCAGTTATGACGACATTCTGTGACCTATAACTCGTTTCTTCCATTATCCATAATCACTGTGTCAAATTTTTTAAAGTAACTATTAAGGTTATCAGATGGTTAATCCTGAAATATTTTTCAGGATTAACTCTAGACTAAAGTTAACCATTTTTTCACATCCTACCAGTATTATATCATCTTGTTGTTGTAGAAGAAGGGTTTTTATTTAAAATCATTAAAATTTCTTTTAAACTGACTAAAACACTAGTAATCAATAAATGGTCGTTGTTATTTTCTTAAGAAAAATATTAATGGCTGCTATGTCACAGCCAACTTTAATTTAAATAAACATTTGGACCAAAAATTTGTAAAAACAGATTTTACTAAAAAGCACAAAAGATAGGTAGATGCAACCTATACACCATTTAAAAGAGTATTTTATTTGTCATCATGTGACGTAAAAAAATACAGGGTGTTTCATTTAAAATAAGAGAGATATGGCTATTTGATTTTCTGAAAAATTGAAATTATTTTTTGATCACCCTGTACAATATTTGATCTTGATTTCACCTACGTCTGATATGACGAACTTTTTCTAATCTTGTTACACATTTTAAAGTGTTAAAGTAAAATCACTTTAATTTTACCTCTGCATTTTTCAAAAAAATCAAATATCACAAAAACGAATAAAATTAGACACTTAGTACTATAAACAAACTTGAGTTATTTTTTAAAGTAGAATCTAAAACCGTCATAAAATATAGGGTTTTCCATTCAAAAAAAAAATAACTTTGATACGTCACACTTTTTTGAGACATCCTGTATAGATAGATAGATAGATAGATAGATATCATATATTGCCAAAAAGTACACTACAGTACAATGGGTCGTCAACAATACATTTAAATTTAAATTTAAAAATAATTTAAAATAATAAATAAATAAATAAATAGCTTTGACAATTACATATCTACAAACATCGCTAATAAATACTTACATATTTAAAATAAATATAGAATAAAAAATAATTACATAAAATCTTACACAGAATTTAAATACAAAAGGTTAAAAAGCAAAATTGTCATAAAAATAAAATAACAGACACACACACACACACACACACACACAAACAAACAAGATTAAAAACAATAAAAAAACAAAATTAGGCACTCTTAGTCATATATTCATTTATTGAATAAAAAGCGTTTAAGAGAAGATACCTCTTTACTTCCTTCTGAAACTGAGTGCCTCTGAGTGATCTTAAAGTGTTAGGCAGGGCATTATATATTTTTACACAGTTGTAAAATGGGCCCTTCTCAAAAAACGCTGTCTTATGGGACGGAATTTCAAGAAGATTATTTCTTCTTATTTTATAACTAGAGGATTCTCCCAGTTTTTTAAAAATTTCTCTGTTTTTATCAATAAACATCAGACACCTAAACAAGTAAAGAGAGGGAAATGTGAGTAACCTTTTAGTAATAAAGGTACTTTTACAGCTCTCCTGGTAATCTAAGTTAAAAATAAGACGCACGAGTCTCTTTTGTCCAACAAACACACGATTACAGAGATTACTGGCTCCCCATACCACGACATTAGAAGACATGAAGCTGTAACCCAATGAGTAATACACGGACAGCAGACCAGACTCATTTATAGTGTTCTTGAGCTGCAGAATAGCAAAATAAGCTGAGCTTAGCTTTGCACACACGTAGTCTATATGTGGGCTAAAGGTCAACTGACTATCAATGTGTGTACCAAGAAAAACCGTTTTAGGTTCTAGTAAAATGTTATTATTAACTGCAAACTGGTTTGGAAGTGACTTTTTATTGTAAAGTTCCATATGAACGGTTTTCTGGCCATTAAGGATAAGATCATTTCTTTTACACCACATCTCCATACTATTACATACATGTTGTACCTTACTATTTAATTCATCCAAGTCATCAGCACACACAGCAATCGTGGTATCATCCGCATACATTGTAATATGGTCGGTTTGAATAAATTGAGAGAGGTCATTGACATAAAGTATAAAAAGTAAAGGTCCCAATACAGACCCTTGTGGGACTAAAATAATTTTATACTGTGGTCTTATCCGACTTGTATATGTTCCAGTATTACTTTTTTAAAAACCCCATGGTTATCCAGCTACAGACCGTGTCGAATAAGGTGGGCCACCTGTTATATATATATATATATATATATATATATATATATATATATATATATATATATCATGAACTACGAAATATTGGGGATTGCAGCAATTGCAAGAAATCTCTTTAAGGTTATTCCACGCTTTCGGAACAATTTAAGTTAGATATAAGGTAATCGGCAGATTATATTTCACTTATATCTCTGTGAGGTTATACAGTGGTTGTTATATTAATTATTATCAAGGATTGCACAAGACAGTTAAAAATGTTCATTCTATACAATTATTTAAAAAAGAGAAAAATACACTTAATAAAACTTACATAATTACTATTAAAAATTAAAATTAAATTAAAATTTTAACTAAACACTCCTCTGAGATTCAGTTGTAGAGTCAAGAGATAACAAATAGCAATAAATTTCGCTAAGATGTTTAAAATCAGTCTTTTTGTTGATAGTATTAGGTGTTTCAGCTATAAAAGCCATCTCTAAGAAAAGACGTTTTTTATGTCTTTGTATTGCTAGAATCCTCATTTCGTCATAGTTCATATTATGTTGAAAATTATTTGCATGTGCAGCTAAGGCACATCTCTCCGGGTGTAGCCTACAGTCACTCCTATGTGAGGCGATTCTACCCGCGACAGGTCTAGATGTCTGACCAATGTATACCTGGTCACAGTCCTCACACGGAATGCTGTACACCACGTCCGAAAGAGACTTTAAAGGAGTTTTATCTTTTAGTTTAGAATTAAGAGACCCCAATGTAAGGGCTGTTGGCAATTTTAATGTTATTATTTATATTCCTAACCTGGTTGTCAAGTGACATAAGCCAAATGACATTTATAAAAGTGACAGCTTTGAACATGTGCACCTGTCAGAGATAATTTTCGTTAATTTTAGTTAAAATTTTAATTTTTAATAGTAATCATGTAAGTTTTATTATGTGTATTTTCCTATTTTTTAAATAATTATATAGGAAGACCATTTTTTAACTGTCAAGTGCAATCCATGATAATAATTAATATAACAACCACTGTACAACCTCACAAAGATGTAAATGAAAATAATCTGTCGATTACCTTATATCTAACTCTAATTGTTATATTTTAGTATCCCTAAAGATGGAAATAAACATTTCCGAAAGCTTGGAATAACCTTATAGAGTTTTCTTGCAATTGCTGCAATCCCCAATATTTCCTAGTTCGTTTCTTAACTAGTCAGCAAGGACACTCTTTTCGTATATATTCGTATAGGATTGAAGTTGATATATATAACCCTTATTTATTTTTATAAACAAAATATTAATCTTACTAGAAGTAACTTCTAGTTAGTTCTAGTCTAGTATATAAAAAGTAAATAATATTGTTATAAGGAATTTCAAGTAAAGAAAGGACTAAGTTATATCTTTTTTGAGAATTCAATTTATTTTTATCTAAAACTTTTAAAATGACAATTACAAGAATTTTTTACTGGTAACAATAATAATAATAATAGAAAATTGTTTCTTCTGGTTCAGATTCCGCAACATTCTCCCACCTTTTGCAATGTGAATTGCAAATCTAAAACTGAAATTTTTTGTTTTTTTTTCCACACGCCCAGAACGAGTAGTAACTGTCTTTCCTTGTATATCTTCGATTTCTTCTGCTAAATGTATATCGGGTAATTCGGGTAACTTCTGTTTTCTTTCTTTTTCAAATGGCACTGGTTTATAGTTTGTTTCTTCTTATTCATTGTTATCGATGTTACAGTCTTGTGTGAGTTTGTCTTTCCTTTTAGAAACGAATACCGTTGTTTCTTCTTCAGTTGAAATCTCTAAGGGGTATATATAACTCTAATATTTTCCCAATGGCCAATTTATTCGGTTTTTATTGTCTGATCCAATGAAAACAATATCACCAACCTTTAAATTTTTATCTGTTTTATGCCTATTTCGTGAAGAATGCACTAAACTACCATTACGAAATCTTTGTTTAATTAATTAAAATTATTTCGATTTATCTTATCCATATCGGGAGTTTCATTATTTTCAATACTTTGGATAAACATTGCCGGTGTAATTGGTATAAGTTCTTCTGCATTTTCCTAAAAAACATATGGAAGAAGTCGTAAATTAATAATACTCTATATCCCATAATAAGGTTATGACTTCTTCCAAATCTACTGTGGTTTTTCCCAAATTTGTTCGTAACAATTCCTTAACCATTCTGACGATTCTCTTCCACCATCCTTTTCACCAGGCTGCTGTAGGAGGATTAAAATATTATTTGATTTCTTTTAAATCTTAGAATTTTATGATTTTACCCCAATCAATCTCTTTTAACTGGTTATTTGCACCTACAAAATTAGTGCCATTGTCTGAAAAAACTGCAAAAACTTTCTCATCTTGCTATAAAACTCCTAAATGCCATCAAAAAATCCTTAGTGTTAAGAGATTTAACAAGCCCAAAATGACCTGCTCTGTAGATGGCACGTGTAAATATAAAAATCCAACACTTCTCTTTGCTTTTCAGAAATAACGGACCCGCCAAATCAACACCACTAATCTCAAATGCAGCTGCAATTTTAATTCTGTTTTCTGGCAAAGATGCCAAAGGCGTCTTCATGGCTGTGGCCTTATATCTTTTACATTTAACATAGTTTTTAATGATACTTTTTACCATTTGCCTTGCTTTAATTATCCAATGTTTTTCTTGTATCATTCCTAAAAGTGTTTAAATACCAGCGTGGCATGTTAATTCATGTTTTTCTCCCATGTATTTTTCGTTCTGTTATAATATGGTAAAAAATAGGATACTTGAAATCTTCTGTGTCTACACTATAAGCAAGTTTCATTTTAACTCTAATTAATCCATTGTTATCTTGAAATATATTTAAATGTTCAACGGCTTTTACATCACAATTTATAAATTCTTCTTTTTGTACCATCTGTAATAACTTTAATCTGTATGTTTTATGTTAGTTCCTCAGACAATAAATATTTTTGTACAAATTGTTTACTCCTTTTAAAAATTCCATAATATAAAAATAATATATTCATGGTAAAATTGTTACAATTTTTGAATAAGACGAAATTCAATTAAAAATTGCTAAAGACCAACGACTTGACGAATGGACTAAGTTTGTTTACGTTTGAGCTGTTGTCATCAATACATCACAGTAAAAGCGCTAAAATGCTGTTTGCCAAATTTAATTTTGGCACTCTAAACTTACTAACCACAAGTAATTATTGGACAAGTTTATATATTTTTTTACAAAAAAAAGTTATATTTACTAAATTAAAATAAAATAAATACATTATTTATTTATTTTATTTATTTGGAGGGATCAATAAATCCTGCATCCCTACCACATTTATTAATATAAATAATAAAGTAGTTGTTTATAATAGTAGATAATTTTGATGATTACAAATATTATTTTCGTAAACGCCTAGGTGTAAGATTTAAATAAAGGATTTTGTTATATAAGTTTTTAAATAAACAATAAATACATTTCTAATATTTTTAAACATGATAATAAACTAAATATATTCAAAACTTATTAGTTATTATCTTTTTAAAAAGCTAAATTCTTAAAATGTGTGGTTATTTGTCAAGCCCGGCAACGCCGCCAGGAGAATTTCCTCTATTGTAAACTAAACATGATAAAACTCTTCCTGACGCTTGCGAGTGACGCCCTTTTTTTTGGTTCTGTCATTTGACAATATGGCCAGTGGGGCAGGGGATAGCAAATCGTGTCAAGAATACTAATTGTAGCGTTTAAGTGAGTTGTTTGACTTTTTATACTATATGTTTTGTTGCTGAAACAAAAAAATGTCAAAACACCCCCAAACACAAATTTTAAGGTTAAACCCCTAAAAATTACTGTACAAGGATTGATATTAAAAACCTATCATTTATTTTAATTTTTTAATAAATACACACATTGTTTTAGTATTATCTAACTTAACTTATTTTGAAAAAGAACAAAAAGCAATTTTTAAGAACAATAATAACATATTATGTACGAAACGGATTATTCAAAATCGGATGAGTTTTCGCCAAACATTAGGGTATCTTTTACGTTCCATGGCAGGAACATAGCCAAAGCCTATTTAGAATACACTTTTTTATTGATTTTGGGAGCCTTTCTAATCCCAGTAATTAAAGGGTCAGAAGAAAGTAACAACCCTTTAAAAATATCTTCGTTTGTTTGAGTTTGGGACACCTTTCTTGAGAACCTTGCTTGGAAGCTTTTAAGGTCTTTATTCCTACTTTCAGCTGCTTCTTCTGATAAGTGTCCTATAGAAAGAAAAGCTGTGTGCATAACTTCTCGACCGTGAATTAAGATTAGATGGACTGTTGGAGTCATATAGTACCATGGATAAGTAGCAACTATTATTCTTGCTGTCTCCAAAGCATAAATTTTAAATACATTTTCATTAATCCTTTGGTAACTGGTAATAGCTTCAAGAATAACAGCGAGTCTTTTAATAATGTTTAGATTAAGTCCAGTAATATTGGCTATTATTTCCGAGTTTTCGAAGAACCGTCTAGCGGTGTTCCCATAGTTGCTGCTTCCAAAACCGGTTTTGGTTTATCCATGACAAGACCAAGTTTATGTCTAAACTCTTTTTGAATTCTTTCTTTGTTTTTTGCGACTATTTTCTTATTCTCTTTTGACCTGACAGACCAACATTTAATTTTCAATTTGTAAGCCAAGTGTAACAAGAACTCAAAAAATCGAATTCTAGCATGTGTTACATGATTTTTCTAACATAGCATTATTATTGTAAGTCTTTTTGGGATGATAAGCAGACATAACATTTTTGGGTGCATTTATTTCCTGTCAAAGCGTTTCGTATTTTACCGTCAATCATAATGAGAATTAAATTATGTTTTACAAGTATGGACCTGTTTTCTATCTAAAGACTTGTTTTGAAAAGATTCTTTAATTGGTTTTCTATGTATGTTTTCTCATGTAATGAAACTTCTGTAGTTTCTCGAATAAACTGGATTTTTATCGGTCTTCAGTATCGCGGAGAGGACGGACAAGGGTTTTGCCATAAAACTTTCTTAAAGCCATTACCCTGTTTGGGTTTTAGACACTATTAATTGGAGTACTAACCAGGTTAAAAACGCGCTTGCATCAGAGTCTTCTGGATTCTCAAATTTCTCTTTGTATTCGTTGTGACCTGAGCTTTCATCAAACCCATATTTGCAAATTAATAATAAATGGTTTAGCTTATAGTCATCAAACTAAAACAAAATATCTTTTTGTTATAAAAATATTCTGTGTAAAGTATGGTTTAATAAAGCCTGGAGACGTACTTCTGCACCCAAAGAGGTAAATTTTAAGTCTTCAGGATAACATGCTTTCTTTGCCTGCTGCACAATTTTGTACGAGGGAAACCGGTCTCTATCATTTTCTCTAATTATATCATATTGGTGGCTTGTAAACCCACCTTCTACCAACATGGAAAGCGCTTTTTGGGTGCCATTCTTAATTGTATATATTTATTTAATTGATCAAAAGCACTCAGGTACTTTGTTGCACTGCCGGAAGAGGATGAGGTAACTTCATGGACCAATTTGGAAGCCTGGATATTGCCGAATTTTCTAAGTTTCATTTGCTCTGCATAGCAAAGAGCATCTACTGGCAATTTTTTCTAGTATCCGCAGTTTTCTGTCGCTTACTACGTTCACTATTACATGAAAAATCGACGACGACCAACTTTTTGACTTTTTTGAATATATTTTTTAAATTTAACTGTGCCATTTAGCCAATCTTTGTTATTTTCTAAAAAAAACTGACATTTCTAGTAGCTTTTCGCCACTTTTTTTTTAATTTATATAAAAAGTTGGATACAGCTACAGAAATTTCAGAAATGTTTTCATTTGGGCAGACGGTCAATTGTTTTATCTTTTCTTTAAGATAGGTATGCTGTATATTACTTTTTTGAAAGGACATTTCTTGGTTAGACGCCACAATTGATTTCTGCTAATTTCTATGTAAGTTACTTCAGCGTCTAAAAAATGGTAAAAAAATCGTTACTTAAATATCCTGGAATTCGTTTTCGTATACCCAAAACCCGTAAAAAAGAAAAACATATTTTGCCGCTATATCGCAAAAGATATTTAATAATGTCTGTAGACGAGATATCAATTTATAAAAATAAACAAAAATTGAAACGTAATATCACGTAATCTGTCACTTTTTTAAAAATTATCTATCATATTCATCAAAAAGTACCCATATTTATGCACCCTATCAATAAATGACTATTGTTTCCGTACAACTGAATGGTACCAGCCACTAAGATATTCTTAAAAAATTACTTACCACACTGATCGTTGGACATTATCTTTATTGTATAGGTAAATTTATCTCAAAAACACAACTCGCAAACTTTCACAATTTTTGCTAAACAAAAACATAAATACAAAGTAACTAGCAGTTTTCGCGTTTTGACAAGCGTCTGCTGGAGCACAGCACCACTTAAAGTTTTGAATTGGGGCCCATACTATCTCAGTAAATTAATGTTTTTTTGGTCGACTAAAGTTGACAACGAAAAAAACTTATACCTTCTTTTCTATAAATACACTCTTTTGACGGCCTTTTCTAACTGGGGGCCCGAGGCGAACTGTCCCACCTCGCTACGCTAGTGAATTTGGTAAGCCAAAAGTAATCAAATAGGGTGTATTTTTTTATGATTAGAAAGTGACCATGGGTACTCATTTACGCACCTTACTTTTACAGGTAAATAGAGACATTTTATTTAAGGGAGTCACTTGATGTATTTTTATTGTCTTTAACAGCTTACAATCATCGAATATTTAAACTTGTTTAAGGTTTCCCAGCAATCCAGAGTGTAGAAATATATGAATTCGAGCTTTAGAATTAGAAAATAAAGTTTTACCCAAAAGCTTAAACATATGTGGGAAACATTTTAGAGATGGCCTTTGCCTCTTAAAGAAAAATGCAATTCCCAAACAGATTATAGGTATTTCAAGACCTTTTGCTTTTACATTGAACGATAAGCTACACTATTCAGGAGTGCTGTGGGCTATATTTTATAATGATTTTTTTACCTTTGTTTAGAGAAAATATAATTAACGCCCAACGAAGTGGACAGGGGTCGGCTAGTATTTCAGGGGGAGATACCTGTAAACTGTAATGAAAAAATAATTATATGTTAGTATATTCCTTTAAGAATACGTCACTAATATTTTAGAACATAATTTTCAGTATTTCTTATATTACAGAGTCGGTAAGTCAGTATTATGTACTATTACTATTCCAAATTTAAAGACGTTTTTCTCAAAAACTTTATTTTGAAATTGACGGGAACGATAACTTAAAAAGTTATTGACCGATCTTTCTAACTGCTCACATACAACAGTACTTTATATGTGAACCTACAAATATCCGAAATTTTTTTTTTTTTATATTTTTTTATAGCGAATGGAAAAATTAGGCCAAAACGTAATTATTTTTTTTAGGCACTGTATTCCTCGGATTTATTTTTTTACCTTTTTTAGGTTCACCGACATATTATGACATTATTAAACACACAAAAAAATTGTTTTTGATTTTCAAATCATTAGAACCGATGCTAGATTACACATTTTAAATAATTAAAATAAACCAAAAATCTTATGTTATTTTAATATTTGAGTAAAACACATACCAATTTTTGATTATATATAATGACTTTTTATTAAAAAAAACCTTGAAAATCAATGAAAATTTAAGCACTTAGAATCTCCTCCTTAATAAATCAGTTTTCTAACCCAATTAAAATCAAAATTTAATCTCAATTTTTTTAAAAATGCTTTTAGATTTATCCGCTTTTGTGTGTATCAAACAGAACTAATAAAGTTCAATTAAAATTCAACATTTAAAAAAGAAAGTAATAAAACCCAAACGAATTTTACCAACAAGAAAAATTTTAATCAACTGTAGAGACATTACTTTTACAAAACTAATTGCAGCGGCGCAAAATGGTGCGTGCCACAAATGTATTTAATTATGTAAAATGTTAATTAAAAAGTATTTAATTTAGTTAGTTTACACAGGCGCCCATTAAATTTTATGCGAATGGCGATAATTTAATTTTAGGATTTGCACTGGTACAGCTAAAAGGGTTTTTTCGTATGTATAAATTTAGTTTTCGTTTCGGTCAACACAATTTTTTTTTATTTAAATGGATTTTGATTAATAAAATTAATTAAAAAGAGCCATTATACCTGTTTTTGTAGTGGGGCACGGCCTTATTTATATAAATTATTACTAAATATCTATGTTATACATTGCATTACTTTAATGTTTTCCCTTATTTAATTTTTTATACGAATTAATAAAAAAACTCTGAAATGTGAAATTATTACCTAAATACTATATTTAACGGTAAAATTGATAGATAAAAATTTCAAGATGCTGGCTGGGCTTCATCTTGGGAAAAATAATTAAATGGAAAGGGGGACATTAACAAGTATATAAGGTAATTCAAAATTCAATCACGAAACTTAGGTAATGTAAAATGAATATTATAAAATAAACGTACAGCCAGTATTTTTTTCAAATTAATTCTGGTCCGGCCGCTAAAAAGCTCTTTACCTACATTGAAAATTGTTTTTTTATAATTTTAAGGTTTTGGTAGCTACTCTATTTTTTAGCAAGGTTTTTAAAAGCTCGAAATCTAATCGTTTGGACCCAAATCATTTTTAAAAATTAAGTCGTAAAATTATTTTTGAGTTTTAATGTAATTATGTATCACTAGCTAGCAGGTAGGTAGGTATCTTAGTATACTAAAGCTGTCAGTTTAACATAAAATAAAGTGGAAGAAAAAATAAAATTGTCGTATTTCGTGCAACAGTTTAATTTTTTCTTCATGTGATTTCACGTGCAGCCACACCCTTTCCATAAAATAAATTAGCTTTTAAAGTCATTTAATTTTAAAGAGTAAAAAAAAATCTTATACAAGTGGTACTTAATAAAGTTCCCAAAGGACTTCCGTAATCATCTTGTAGAAACTAATATAATTCCATGACGTTCAAATAGCAATAAAATCGAATATCTTTAAAAAAAGCCAGCCATAAAGTTTTACAAAGCAGTAAGACTGTTATAAGACCAATAAAAACTTTACGAGGAAAATTTCCCATCGTCAGCAAATAGTGCACAGTTTTCAGTGGTCTGGATAAGCACGGCCGGGATCGGTCATTTTATGAGCCCCTTTTCCAGAAAAGATAGTTAAAAATTTTATGGGCTGAAATATGAGTGGCAAACGAAGAAGTAAGAAGTATTGGATATTCGTGACACGTTTAAGATTTAATAACATTTTATTGCGATATACAGAGCAAGCAATTAGGAATTAAAATATTTTTGATCTTTGTGACAACCCAGGAAGATTTATCCACATGGGTGTCAGGTTATTATATGTTTAACCCATCTTTTCCCCTGTTCCGCCAAGGTTGTAGTATTTGCATTTCACAGCACCTTTTAGACAACGCGGTACTGCCACCACGGACGTTATTTTTAAATTAATACTACCTTAAAATGTCTCCACTGCTGGGGATCAAACGCAAGCGTTCTGGGTTATAGATAAAAGGCTGTTTACTGCGCTACCGAAGAGACACAGTGTATAAATTAAAAAAGAATGTAAATTAATTATTTTTTGCAGTTTTGAGTTAGGACCCTGTTGATAATATTGATTTCTTTATGTTTCAAAATTTTACATTTTTCAAATACAAGTCTTATAGAAACTTAACATTACTTTTTATTTTAAGTTTAAATTATGACCATCATATCAAATAACCTCAACAAAGATGTAAGTCAAAGATGGTTCCTAAAAACTTAATCGTCCCAGAAAACCTAATATTATTATTTATTTTAAAATTTAATTTTAGCGGTTTTATAATAAAGAAATTCAGTTATGCCGTTTTGCTAGTATTGATCGTAGTATGGCGATGGGTGTCTCGACACCAGACATCCATATCATGACACACAACTTTAATGTGATCCTAGAGCTCCTCCGGACTGTCCGCGGCCAACATCACTGCCGTACTTGCTTTGCATTGGCTTGAAAATGGAATTTTTGAGAAGAAATTTAAAAATAGGTCCAAGGTATACATAAGATTATTTTACAATTTTACATATAATTTAAGAATTATAATATACAATCTTTCATTTAAAATGGGAAAGTCGACAGTAAAGCTGGATTTATAAATTGACGTTTCTGTTTCCGTTTGCCGTTTGAGATTTTCAGTTAGAAGATGAAACAACTGATTTGTCAATTTATAGTTTCTGTTTACCGTTTTTATATACTATATTTGGTGTATTCCTTTTATGCTTTAGAACCGCCAGAACAACACCGTAAGTATTCCTTTTATAGTGGAGTTGTTCTGCAGAACCGTTCTATTACCTCTCCCGTTGCCTCTCATGCACCATCATCGAAGGAGGTGTACGAAGTGTTCTGACACTAATGACATATGCCAAAAGGCAAATAGTAAAAATACTTGGTTATATTTGAAAAATATCTATAATAATTAACCCGAAAAAATTAATATAAACCACGGATGACTAAAACAAAAACCAAACAAAGAACAACAAATCTGTCAAATCTTATAAATGTCATGTCAACGGACAAATCTCACTTTTTTGGTGTTCCTTTTAAAACTGTTTTGATCGGTTCTGAGGAACGGTTCTACAAGTTAAAAGAAATACACCAATTAGAAACCGAAACGTCAATCAGCGATCGGTAACGGAAACGTCAATCTATAATTTCAGCTTAACTTTTGGTATAACGGGATGTGCCAAAACGTTTTAGCCGTGTCCCCCCAGTAGCGTACCTAGAGCTATCGGGACCCGGGGCGGAAAGCAAAGTTAGGACCTCTTTTCAGTTATTTTTTTGTGCTTAAAAAAGGTCCCCACCTCCAAAATAAGGCCCTCTCACATAGGATCGGGGCCTTTTTCGTTTTTCTTTTTATATGGAAAAATTGACAAAAATTTGACAACCAAAAAACAAAGGTCGTCACCCTCAAAATTTCTCTTTCAACTTAAAACGATATATTTTGCCAAAATGGGGCCCCCTTCTTTTTGTACTTATATACGTTAGTGGTGTCCCCTACTTACCTTACAATGTTGACAAATTTTTAAATATTTAAAGCCTGCTTTAGACTATTTGGTCACCGCAGTTTATCGTAGAAAACCCTGTGTATACTGGGTGGTGCATCGCCTGACTGGCCATAGGAAATCCCTAAAGTAAATTTTAATACCTTGAAGTAATGGCTTCTCTATTAATTTTACAACAAAATTGTATTAGACTATTTTAAAGACGTTTAGAGAATTAGCTCACACACTAATTTCGTTATTTATTATTATACCTTTTAAACTCACCAGTAATAAATAAAAT
Source organism: Listronotus bonariensis (assembly GCA_014170235.1). Lineage (NCBI taxonomy): Eukaryota > Metazoa > Arthropoda > Insecta > Coleoptera > Curculionidae > Listronotus > Listronotus bonariensis. Next base: position 15,727 of record JACEGR010000386.1, on the reverse strand, counting down.
ATCTTGTCAATTTTGGCGTTCTAATTTCAATTGGTTATTCATTATTATTTATTAACTAGTGATGGATTCATTACGGTATGTATTATGTATGCAACGATTTAACAAATAGTTTCTCTTTAATAACGTTTAACTGGCTTATTAGAAAATAACGAAATTTAGTGTGTGAGCTTATATTAATAATGTCTTTAAAATAGTTTAATAAAATTTTGTTGTAAAATTAATGAGGAAGCCAATACTTAAAGGTATCAAAATTTAGATGAAATTTTCTATGGCCAGTATAGTAATGCACCACCGGATATACAGCCATTTAAAAAATTAAAAAGGAAAATAGAGTATCCGGAACGAGGTACTATGGTCACAAAACAGGAATAACACCAAGATGTGTATAGTATTTTAATTACAACCATTATGGTTTTGTCAACGAATAAAAAAACCCTATTCTGCAGGCAATAAGGTTTTTTTTGTCTCTAACTGTATAAATAAATAAGTTTTAAAGGAATTGCTTCTTTTCTTTCCTCATTAGCCATACCTCCTAACCCTAGCAACCTATTATAAGAAAATAAATACCTACTTCATACTAATAAAATAGGAACAATGAAGAATATTATATGAAATGCAAAGGGATTAATTTCGTTTAATTAATTTCGCAAAATTTTCACCCACAAATTAATTTATTTATATTAAATTTTAAATAAAATTTATTAAATTTATTTCATAGAGGGATGTAAAAGCTTCTGAACTATAATTTTTTTGCGAGGACAAATCTACTTGTCATGGAAGAGAACATTATTTTGTAAATTATTAAATTCAATTAACAATACACGAATATGTACATAATTTAAATACAAGAGGGTTTAAATATGATGGCTTGTAAGGAACATTTACAGTAATTTTTAAAAACGAACATTTCATCATTCTCAATTTTGCCAAAGTTAGACATAATTTCATGCTGATAAATTATTAAAGGGCAAATTAAACAGTGGCGTGCGACAAAAAAAATGGGATAGAAGTACATGAAGGAAGCATTGAGGAGCGCGGCGATAACTTAATTGGGTGACCGGATGTCCGCCGATTTTGGGCGACGGCACGCGGTGTTCTACTCGAGGTTAACAAACGGACCGAGCAGAAACCATCCAAGTTATGGAATAAATGGTGTGTGAATGGAAAGAAGGAGGGATCAAGGCACAATAAGCCTCCAAGGGTGCAGCGCACCACCTAGGGGGCGATGGTCGGACCTAGGTGGGAAGACCCCGGAAGGGCAAAACAAAAATATGGAGAAATAGAGGGCGCTTCTAGGTAGATTTAAAGTTTAAAAAATCATTCATTTTAGTACAAAAATTGTGATTGGTCATAGTTTATAGTACTAAAAGAATAAGGGGGAGGAAGTCGCTAAATTTCCCTAATTGTTTTTTTGTCCGCCCCTTAAATCTGTTTTATTCCGTCTCCTTTTAATTTTTTTTTGTTTACTGCAACACAAAGGTTGTTTTTAAAAAATGTTATTATGGCAATAAAAAACTGGTAAGGATAAACCAACCCATTAATTTATATTTAAAAGTGCGTCCGGACTTGCAATAATTTATCGTGTCGCTTTACGCCGCGATTGGTGCGATGGCCAGTTTTATACCAGAAATTGTCAGTTTTATTTAAAATTTCCGTCCACCCTGCAACTGCGCAAACCACGTAAAACATACTTGTTGGCGCTTTCTTTTATTTAGTTATTAACATTGAGCAGTTAAGCGCATATGTTATTACCCGACTTCTTTTTTTACTTTTTTATTATTTTTAACTTGTTAGTGAGTTTTATTATTTTTTTAACTAGGTTTTTTTAATGTTTATTTTTGCTTTTCAGTTTATTATTATTACTATTAAATCGGTAAACATACACCAAAAACACAACCAGTACCTCTTTTAGTTCGGTATAAAGGGTAAATTTTACCCCAAGACTGTCGATTCTGAATGCGCCTCTAATCTCTTTTTTTTTAATCGACTTTATTCTTTATTATCTTAGCATATATATACATTCTACAGGCAGCTTTCCCGCTCGAGCAACGTACGGCAGAGAGAAAAATAGGTCTGGTATCTGGTACCCTTTTCTCTCGTAATACTGATCGGTTTACAATAATTGGAGTCAGAGCCTTACGCAGGGGTGGGGCAAGGGGGTAATTGCCCCCCAGGGGCCCGAAAAGACGAAGCATTTCAATGCAATTTTATAGTATTGGACTTACTCGCAGACTTGCCTTCGTACCTACCTTCAGGTAGGATGTAAGGCATGTCACATCGTGAGTATGCGTATAAAGAAGAGCAGTCGGTTTGACTACGCGCAACCGCTTGAAGGTTGAGGAAACATTGTGAGTCACAGTATAGCCCATACCATATTTAGTTAATTTTGCGACCGTAATAAAATTTAAATAATAACCCTCGGTCGTAAACTCAGCCATAAATATTAGACCGTAAGCCAGATGCAAAATTTTCTCAGTTATTTCATTTCAGTCCACAATTCGTAAAATGCTTCAAAAATGGGTGTACAAGAATTGTTTAAGTGTCAGCTGCGTTACCGATGGTGGAATTGGTAGGTCCAGAAAAAAGTTCAATATTAAAGTTGTGTTTTTTTTAATGAAACCATGTATATTAGTTTATTTTTGGATTGTAGATGTAAAAAAATGTAAGTCCTATCAGCGATTCCTATACCAATACTTAATGGTTTTTAAGATATTTGGGATTTTTGAAAAAATCATGACAAAACAAAATTTTAATAAATACCTATATCCTACCTTACTTACGCTTGACTTTTTATTTTATTGCCAGAAAATTAAGTGTGCAATCACCCACATTTAAATTTTTTACTAGAAATTATACAGGGTGTCTAGTAACTAATATTTACTATTATATTAATTTCTAGACAGCCTTTATAGTTATTAGTAAAAAATTTAAATATAAGTGATGGTACAGGTAATACTCTAGCAATCTAACATACTTAATATACAAGTCAAGCGTAAGTAAGGTGAGATATATTAAAATTTCCTTTCTGTCAAAATTTTTTAAAATCCCATATATCTTACATTTTTATTTCCACAATTTAAAACTGAACTATCATACAAGGTGTTTCATTTAAAAAACACAAGTTCACAGAATCTTTTTTAAAGCATCCTGTATAATTCCATCATCGGCGACTCAGCTGACGCTCACAACAATTCATGTACTACCTTAATAATTTAGGTAAGCTTATTTTAACAATACAGCAAATATAAAGTAAGAAGTTTTTAACTATCTTTATTTTAATAAAGTTATTAAATAGCCATTAACATTTATAAAAAAATCTACAATATTACAAAGATAACCTATTCCATACTTAACTCTGTTTCACTATCACTGTCGTCTTCATCTACGCCTAAACTAATTAATAAAGGCCTTGAGTTACTATTAATTATGTTATAAGAATCTTGGATCATGTATCTGGCAGAATCTTTTCAACTTTCTACTGGGATATTATTTACACATATTTTAATTAATTCTGTAACAGAACTACTTGGCGTAGGGGACAAAGAGAGAGAGTCTCTTTTAATCATTGTCTTCAACTGGTTGCATATATGTTTTTAGGATTAAAAATGCAGTAAGCGTAAGTAGGAGGGAAGCGTAAAACTGTGTGACCATTAGCAACTGCGATATTATCACAGATGTATTGTTTTTCAATATTGAATGTTATTAAAACATTTAAAAGGTCCTTTTTTGTGTATTGTCCAGTCATTTAAGGTAGATTTAGGCCAGTATTTCGGAAAATTGAGATACCCCGCTGTAAATTCGTATTAACTTGTATTTTGGCATCATAAAACTATTCTCAATATTCACATTCAATTAGATGTCCGCAATTTCAAATAGTAGGGGGTCAAAAGTCAAAAAAACGATCTTTCAATGGGATTTATGCTAACTGTATTTATTATCAATTTTTTTATACGTTAAATGGTTTCTAAGATAAAGGGCAGCGCGAGCGCAGTTTGAATATAATTTTAAATTAACTGGTAGTCCCAATCGAAATTAGATCATTTAAGGTTTATAAAATATTACTAAATATATAATTATAAATAATCTTCATTTTTTTATTTACAACATTATTTTTTTTATTTTGATAAAAACTGGCCAAGTCAAATCTAACCTACTTTAAGAGCTCATACATATTTGGATTTTGTACAGAACTTGGCACTTATTTAGATCTTCATTCTTTTTGCGGCAAGAACCAATGCCAAGCATATTTTAGTATTGAACTCACCTTTTTTACATTTATGTTTTTGGTGGGATATCATTACTTTTTGTAAAGAAAATAAACAATACAACTACCACTAACCATTTCATTTGTTTCATGCTTTGTGTATTTAGTTTCACCTTCCGCGTGTTAGGCGGATGTGTGTTTTTGATCTATATGTTAGTAACTACAACTCAGTCGATTGGGATGGCCTAAGGAACTTCTTCGCCACTTACACTCGGGATTTCATCTACTTTTCTTTTTATGATCTTTCCGAAATTTACAGGCAACTAACTAAAACAATTCAATGGGACATTAAAACCTATATTCCACACAAGACACAACATCAAAAACTCCAAACCCTCCAATAACAAACCGTGGTTTTCTAAATCTTGTGTTTAAGCAAGACTTTTAAAAGAAGAATCCTCTATGAGAAAACCGACAGGCCAGTATTGAAGCAAGAAACTACTACAATCAAACAATTTTAGAACCCAAAGACTTCTTCGACTATATCATAAAAAACAAAGTTTCTTCTTGTTTCAATGGCCGCAAATTTTTCTGGGCCTTTGCGAAAAACATGAGTAGAAATTTTTGTACCAATTTTTTCCACCACTAACTTTAGAAGATAAAAGCACTATTTGCTAAACAATTTGCACCCTGGATCCTCCCCTAAATCATCCACTTCCAGCTGTTGTCCCAATTCCTCATAAAATGCCCGATATTATTTTTAAGGTAAAACGCATTAAGCGCATCCTTTCTTCTCTTAACACCAAGAAATCATTTGGGCTGGATGGCATACCAGCAGTGGTTTTAAAAACAATGTGCTCGAGAACTTGCACCCATCTTAACTCGGCTCTTTTGAATTTTCTATAACACAGGTATTTTTTTTGGAGAGCTGGAAAGCTGCAGTGTTCAACCCATTCCTAAGAAAGGACATAAATCTCTTTTATCTAACTTTAGATCAACTTCACTTTTCTCAGTTCTTTGTAAAGTAATGGAGAAATTCTTAAATTTACAAATCCTTAAGTATTTAGAAAAACACAAAATTTTGTATGACAGGTAGTATGGATTTTGCCACAAAAGATCTACAGCAAATCTTCTTTCCTTTGTATCACACTGTTGGAATTTGATTTTGATTTCATTCAAAGTAGAGCTGTTGGCCTCATTAATGATCCTTTACATAAAAAAAGGCCCTTTCTTGTCCATCGTCGTGCTGTGGGGGATTTATCGCTTTTTATAGGTACTTTCATAGGTTCTGCTTTAAAGAATTGTCCAGTTTAATTCCACCTCGCGGTTCCCAACAGAGAAACTCATGGTACCGCACGTATGCTACCCTATACGGTCCAACTGGACAGGTCCCGAACTTCACACTTTTTTCGTTTTTTTATCCCCAGACCGCTGCCCGCGGACGTATTTCTTTTTCCCACAAATCTTCAAGTATTTAAGTCCCGTGTCAACAATTCCCCTCTTATCTGGCTTAAAACACCCACAGTACGTTAGTATTTAGGTTTTTAGCCTTCGTGAATGGTCAAAAAAAAAAATGTGCTCCTAATAATTTTATTTCTTTTTTTTAATTTTGACATTCACTAATGTATAAAATGATATTGTTTTAATAAAAACATTTTTTTTTATTTATTAAGGAATAATTGCTATAGATAAGATTTAAATTAAAATATCATATAATGTATATTTTTCCCTCTAAAAATTTATAACAACACGGGGAGGTAAATGTTATTAAATAAATAATAAACGAAAAAAATATTTAAATATAATGTAATTGTAAATAAAAAATAAAAAATAATTATAATTATAAATTTAGAAATAAATTATAAACCTTATATGAGTTGATTGCGATCAAGACTACCAGTTGATTTCAAATAATATTTAATCTTGCTCGCCCTGCCCTTTATCTCAGAAACGAATCAACGTATAAAAATATTTAAACCAAAAGTTGTAGAAAACTTAATTTTTTACAATATTGATAATAAATACAATTAGCATAAAACCCATTGGAAACGATATTTTTCAAAAACGTGCTAAAAAGCGTTTTATTGCCTTTTTCCTTCCTACTTTTTAAAGTTACGGACATCAAATCATATGTGAATTTTAAAAATAGTTTTATGATGCCAAAATACGAGTTAATACAAATTTAGAGCTGGGTATCTTAACATTCCTAGGTGAACCCCCTTATATGACTGGGCTAGTAGGTTTTTTCGAAATGTATATTATTTTTGAGTTCTAAATTTTCAATTTTCTATTATTTCAATTCGGCACCGTATTAAGCTGGCGACTGTGGTAACTAGCGTCGTCCATCCAACATTATTTTTGGGCACATTCGGAAGCAGACGATTAACAAAACAATCTTCAAACAATGTAGTATCTGTGTCTTGATGGTAATCTAAAGATGAATTGTCAATTTTCTTTGCAGATAATAAAAGAGCGTTTGAAATAAATGCATTTTCTGAACCAGCATGTAATATCGTAATTATTTGTTCTTTGTTTGAGGGAGCTGGAGTTTGACTTATGATTGTTGTATCGTTCCAACCGTTTTTAGAAGTGTCGTTAGAAATGTCGTGGGTATCAAATCCAGTTTTGTCCAAGTATATAATTAAACGATTTCCTTCCCTATATTGTCTAATTAGTTTCATAAAATCTCTACGCCATACTTCTAAACGCTGCGATTCCATTAGTACTTGTCGTTTATCAATAGTACGATATTTAAAACCCATTGCATTTACTATTCTCCAAAGGCTTGTCCTGCCACATGAAATGGAAACGGATGTTTTCACGATAATTATATAAGGTAATGTGCAATAAACGTAAATTTAATAAGTAAGAAATATTTTGCTTATGATTTATAATCCCGAAACTGCTTATTTTTATTATTATATTTTTATAATTGGTTAACGCATGGTTGCGGTTAAATAACCCTAGAGTTATATAACCACCATGTTAGCATCATACCACTGTATATCTTTTTACTGTAGTTAATGAAACTTAAGTTAAAATACTTGTTTCACTTAAACTTGCACTTTGATCATAACCTTTTTCTAAAAGGGTACAGTAAACGTTCTTTATGATGTTTTTGGCATCAAGTCATAATTTTTTTCTTCCTTACATCATAACTTCCGGAAGCTATCTTATCTAAAGTTTCTTACAAATCTGACATTTTGAATGCCTAATAACACACATGAAAATACTTTTAACGCACAGCTTGACAAACACCAAACGACTAGATGAAAAAAAAATCTGTTTTTTTAATTTCTTTCTTTCTCGGTTGAATTTTTAAGTCCGGACCTACCTGCATGTACCTAAAGTGTATTAAGTTTGATGGGTAACAGTAGCAGGTAAATTTAATTGCGGTCAAGAAATCAACAAAATATTTTGGAATAAGCTATGTTTAAAGTTATTTAATGGACAAAGAAGTAGAAACTTAATCGATATTTAACTACAGTTTTATACTTTCTTTAAATTAACCGATATATAAATATTAATAAAAAGTATAAGTATTTAAACTTCCACTTTTTAATTATTATATGCTTAAGGAATTTAAATAATCCCAAGATTTCATGAATTAAGACAAGAAAAATACTTATTAAGAAAGCGGCCAGACAAGGACTGTTTTATTATTATTTTTGTAATTCTAGCCTTGGTCACCACTAGTTGCAGAGGCGGCACGAGGGGTGGGTGCGGTTAAGCGAACGGCCAATCTAAATTGTTCTTGTCCAATTGGTTGCCCAACCTGCTAATTGGGCAAGAGTCAAAAAAGGCTAAAACTTAGTTAAAAAAAATACATATATAATTTTTATAAACTATTTATTTAATTCATAATCAAGTAATTCAAATAATACAAATAATTCAAATAATAAATTCAATATATACATATACAAACTTAACATTTTCATTTCGTGAATCATATTTTTTACAAGCAAAAATTTTTATCAAAAGAACTTTTTCTCGATATTTTTATTGAAAGGAAGGTTATGTAGCACCTCATTCTAAAGGCCCTTTGATATTTTATATATATATATATATATATATATATATATATATATATATATATATATATATATATATATATATATATATATATATATATATATATATATATATATATATATATATATATATATATATATATATATATATCTTATTATATACATGATGCTGTTGAGCTCCCAAACAAAAAGTGCAAAAAGTGCCACAGTATGCCAGTAAATGGTTTAAAATGTGTTAAATGCAGCACAGTTATGCATCCAGGTTGCATTAAATACTATAGTGAAATTCAAAAAATGAAGTAATACGACAATAATTTGCTGTGAAAGTAAACAAACAGATAACAAAGTGGATTTAAACATGGTGGATGCTGACGGTGAAAAATCGGGAAATAGTACCTTTCGTAGCGCAAGTTACACCGCAGAGGATTCCGAGGCTGAAATATCAGTTTTAAGGCAAGTTCTCAAAGAAAAAGAGTTTATTATAGCTGTTATGCAGGATAATCTTAATTTCTTACGAGCACAAATAAAAATCCAAAATGAAACCATATTAAAGTTGTCTAACTTACCGACAACCTACAATGCACCGCCTATCGACCAAAGGAGCAATGCGCAAGGTCAATTAAAAAATCCCCAAGCGCCAAATTTAAATCCGAAAACTAAACTTACGGAAAAAGGCAAGGTTTCCAACAACCAACAACATAAGGATAAAACTAAGGTGAAAGTAAAGGATAGAGCCAAAACTAACCAGCCACGAGTGTCCGTTCTTGATTCACATTATACTAGCGCAGATTTATCAAATCCACAGCCGCAAAATGGTCAACAAAATAAACAAATACTACAAGCAGCAAGTAGTGTTAGCAGTCAAACTGATGTCGTACAGGTATCCGAATCAACGCAAAACGACCCTCCGATCGTTGAATTAAGAGGCGCAACCTCCTATGCTTGGCTATACATTGGAAACATATCTGGAGTAAATTCTTCTTCAGTGATGAACTTTTTAAATACGCATTGGCCGAATTCCGATTTTAAATGTTTTAAATTAAAAACAAAGGGTTCTAATAGCTCTTTTAAAGTGGGTGTCAAATCAGACATGAAGGATTCTATTTTAAATAGTCCCGCCTGGGACAGAGGAATTAAATTAAGTGAATTTAAGTTTTTCGACGACCAGGAAGTTTCCAGCCTGAAAGACGTAAGACTATGTCAAGTAAACGCTAGAAGCATAAGAAACAAAAACTAGAAATTGACGTATTTCTTAATAACATTTGCCCTGCAATAATTAGCATAAATGAGCATTGGTGTAGTGAATCGGAAATAAACTCATTTGTATTAGACAATTATTATCTATGTAATTCTTTTTGTAGGTCTGGTATGCGGGGTGGCGGGGTTGCCTTGTTTGCTAGATCAGACATAAAGGTGCAACCAGTTACCTTTAATATTCAAAACATTGAACAAATTTTTGAATATACTGCTTGTCAGTTCAAACTAAATAATAAAGTAGCTATATTTCTATCAATCTATCGCTCGCCGGTTCATAACATGGATAACTTGCATCTGTTCTTGGAGAGGTTGGAAAAGCTTATTAAATTGTCGTTTAAAAAAGCATCCTTTGTCTTTTTGGGTGCAGATTTTAACATTGACCAGTTGTCCGACATACCTAAAAATGAACTCTTCTCTGACCTAATGTGTTCTTTTAATCTAAAATCTACCAACAATCAGCCTACTAGGTCTGCTTCGGGCTCCCTTCTGAATAATGTCTATACAAACTACGAGAGAGTGTCGGGTTCTTTGGAGGACTGTTGCTTTTCTGATCATAAGGTGTTGGTCTTGGACATAGAACAAGAAAAACATCTAGATAAGGTAAGTTCATTTAAAATTAAAAAACGTTGTTTTACAAATGAAAATAAAAAGGTTTTTTATAATTATTTAAATTCTGAAAACTGGGATGATGTTATATTTGAAACAGACGTTAACTTAAAATTTGAAAAGTTTTTAGTATATTGTGAACACCTAGTACAAAAAAGTATACATTTTGGGAATTTTAAAAATATACATTTTTGGGAAATTTAAATATAATTGGGTTACTTAACATTGGGAAATTTGGTACATAAAACAATACGTGAAGTGTCAAGGTTTAAAAAGTATGAATCAAACAATTTTCTAGGTTACTCTTATAATAATAAAACAAAAACATTAAACAAGCGAGTAGCCTAGAAATGCAAAATAAATACTGAAAAATTTAATATTTAAAGAGAACAAAATTTTAAGACGGGGAGTAGAATCCTGACTTCGAAAAAATACTGGGTGTTCCCATTGTCCAAAGAGTTTAAGGGAAGAAAGGGGGATGTTGACAATATTTTACTGGTAAAATTGTAATTTTATTTAGTGCAAAATATAATATTTTTTTATTTATTTTTAAAGTGAGTTTAAAGTGCCCAATACCCCATCCGAGTTACGCACCCCAGGCGACGTATTTGGCCAAAGAAAAAGACGTTGTCACAATATTTGACCACTATTTTCAGTTATCCTTTCCAGAAAAAGAATTTCACAAAAAAATAATATTAAAAATCCTAAGAGGTGGCTGGATTACGAATGATATAGAAAGGTTATCAATTCAGGTAAAGAATCTGCATTGGTTGTCCACTACTACAGGGGATGAGACTCTTAAGTCAAAATACAAAATCCTAAATCAACATTACAAAAAAACTATAAGTGATGCTAAAATAAAGTTCAATGACCGACTGCTTGAACGATCGGAAAACATAAACAGAACAGCGTGGTCAATAATAAACACAAATAGAGGAAAGAAATGATTCCATTCTCCTGCTGATTTTATTAATCCAAATACCAGTAATATTAGCAAAAGTAGTAGTAAAACCAAAATTTTGTGTGATGAATTTAACAACTACTTTTCCTCATCTGTCAATGAAATTGCAAATGGCTTAAAAAATAATAAGCAAAGGCACTTATCAAAAAAGTCGCAAAAAAACGTCATCTGGCGCTGACGGAATACCCTGTTTTATACTAAAGCATGTTGCCGATACTATTTGTTTTCCTTTAGAAAATATAATAAATTCATCTTTTAGCAGTGGTGTTTTTCCAAAAAATTAAAAATAGGCAAAATAATACCCATCTTCAAAAAAGGCGACAGGGGATCCATTGAAAACTATAGACCGGTTTCTAGCTTGTCCATTTTTTCAAAAATATTCGAAAAAATTTTTTACGACAAACTAATTCAATACTTTAAGATAAATAAACTTTTTTCCCTTTTCCAACATGGATTTTTGGAAGGCAAGTCTACCGAAACTGCCTTTTTGAGGCACTTAGCTTCATAACAAAAGGCTTGGATCAGGGACTGTATACAATAGGCATTTTTATGGCTTAAGTAAAGCCTTTGATGTAATTGACAGTAAAATTCTAGAGGAAAAGCTTAAATCTTATGGTATTTATGGTCCTCCTTTGGAGTGGATAATGTCTTATATAACAGACAGGCAACAATTTGTTCAGCTTGTGGCCAGGAAGGGTAAATACGAAAACTTTATCCATAAATCTGACACAATCTTTCTTAACTCCCCAGGGTGGAATATTATCCCCACTCCTTTTCTTAATATTTTGTAACGATCTCTCAAAACATATAACCAAAAACAATGATATGCATATATGTCAGTTTGCGGACGATACGTCTATTGTGATCAGAGATCACTCATATACAGGGGCGGTTGAAAACGGAAATAGAGTTTCAAAAGAGTTTTTACGTGGTGCCAAGAAAACGGTCTCTTGCTAAACGCAAACAAGTCGGTTGCTGTTCAATTTCAGAAAAAACAAGATAAACACCCACGAAGTGGCACTTATAAAACCAAATCATAATTCTATTAAAAATGAGGAAAATACGAAATTTCTTGGTTTAAATATACAAAATAATCTTTCGTGGGACTTACATATAGAACAATTGGCTTGCAGTTTGGCAACATCGTGTTTTGTGGTAAATAATCTCAGTAAACAGGTAAACAAACATGTAGTACTACAATACATTAATGCATGTGCCCAAAGCAGACTGGCATATGGAATAACTGCTTGGGGCTCTTCATCAGGGGTAAATAGATTGTTGGTTCTACAGACGCGTATGCTTAGATCATTGGAAGGAGTTAATTTCCTGGAGCATGCTACTCCTCTGTTTAAGAAATATAGAGTTATGACTGTATATTCACTTTATTTCTATAAAATTCTGATTTTTTATAAAAGATATCAACATTATTTTCCATCAAATTCGCGTTTTAATGTTGGAATGCAAACAAGGTACCCTCGCAATCTCAGTGTTATAAAACATAACACTGCATTATTTGAAAAAGTTCTTTGTTTGTGACAGTTAAGGCATTCAACAGGCTACCAGAGAAAATAAAATATATAAACAACCTTAACAAATTTAAGTACGTTATTAAGGATGTTTTAATAAAAAATCCTTTGTACTGCCATTCGGATTATTTCAAACTAGAATTTTAATCAACCTTTTATTTCCTTTGGTTCTCTGGTGTCTTGATATGTCTGTTTGTTTTTCATCTGTCTGTATGTTTTTCATAAAGTGTATTTACTGTTTTTCTTTTATGCCGTTTAGTTACTTGTACTCTATATGTTCTTTTCAGTTTAGTTATATATTAGTTTTAACAATATTTATTGTAAGGTTAAATTTTATAATTGACGCATGCTTTGTTCCTTTCAAGGAACCTATGTATTGAAGAATTGAAATAAATAAATAAATAAATAATAAAACTCTTATTCATAATCAATATTTAAAATTACCAGCGTGTTGCGCTATTTCATTAGAAACGGATTTTAGTATAATATTTAAATATAAAGTATATTACCCTATCAGAATGTTTGAAAAATTTTGATTTTTTTCCGTCAGTTATGTGTATTTAAACTTTAAATTACGAAATGTATGTCATTTATTAAGGAAAATAGAATATATTACTAAAAGTGGTAGTAAGATCTTGAGATCAACTTTTTTGTTTCCACCAAATACCTAATAAGCAAACAATTATTTCGAAAACCTTTTGTTTTATAACAAACATGTCCAAACATTTGGATTTTTCTAAGTCCGTCATGTAGCTCAACCCTTAAAAAATGTATAGTACACTTAAAAATTTTAGACATTAACAGGCTTTAAACCCATTAATACCCCTCTGCTAAAAGGAAATCTAATTAATTGATGTTTCTCTGTCTAAAATTGGGTGTTGCCCCTTTTAAAACAAACAATAAATACAACTTCTAAACTAATAGGGATGTGCAAATTTGCGTGAGATTTCATGGCAAAATGTAGCCACTGTTTAAAATAAACCATTTTTTTAATCCAACCTACGATGACTGTAGCTTGTAGGGGGTTTTGGTTTTTACTTTATAGAACCTAAAAAAAAGACTTCTAAAATATTTGTACTAAATTTTTAAATGCCCTGTATCTATTTAATTTCAATATTGCACTTGCACATTTTGCTGCCCACCCTTTAAATTCCTTTGCCGGGTATCGCCCAAATAAAAAAGCAGGCTAGTTGTAAATAAGCATTCAAAGATCACAAGAAAATTTACACGTGCATATAAAAAGCACAAAAACAAACTGAATACCGTCATCTCTTACCTGAAGATAAAACTGAACCACCAGAAATATGTGTAAATTCCTACCATATAAATATCACTTATTTGCATACACAATGGTGTTTATTAATTATGTTCAGGTATAAAAGCCCATAAACAGCAAATTTTAGCTGCGCAAAAATAGACCATTATTCCGCCTTTCATTTAAAAGCTCTTGAAATTACCAATAAAACACATTTTACGATGAGTATATCGCGAATCATCTACGTACTCTTTAATGACTATTTACTGTTTTCATGGTTAAAACGGAAATAGAACAGGAAAAGCACTACGTTTCGATTCGCTTATTGCAAAAAAACAGTTTTACTAAATTCATTCAAACCATATACAGTGTGTCCCAGGATAGGTGTTACAAGAGGACAAATGGACAAACATTTTAGAAATTTTAACGTTCTTGTGGAAAAACTGGTCGCATGGTCCAAAACTGATAAATACAAAATTTTACTCCGATTGGTCACATACTTTTATTAGTTATAACTAAACATATGAAATATGACCTGGAGTAAAGTAGGTACCTTTATTTTTAAAAAGAGGACAAAATTGTAGAAGTAAATGTTGTAGAGAATTAAATTTTGTGTTAAAATCTAAAGTTAAAGATTTAAATGACATAAGTTAATTCTGTTTTTCGAGCGATTTGAATTGAGTTCAGTCCGATCGAAAGTTATATTTGTACAATGTTCACGGTTTTGGAAAAGCTTTAAAAAATGACAGTTAAGAAAAACAGTGGATTAGTGTAGAAACGAAATAGTGAAAAATAAAATAAGGCCCAATATTTGCTAAAATATTGTGACAGTGCTTTTATTTTTGGTTTGAGTTATTATTTTGTCTTATTTTCTGAAATTAAAAATTAAATTATTTTAAAAAATTCCACAAAAGTAAGGTTAGAAGTTTATTTTTATTTGTTTGCTTTCTTTCTCTTGTATATACTTTTCTTTGTAAAATTTTAAATACCCGGATTATCTGCATCCGATAAATTCTAGTACGAAGAGCACGGTATTAGGTTCAATGCGATCCGTCCAATCGGATTCGATTTTTACGATGTACTTTTAGTCATAGCTGACCTACCTATTAGTAGTTCCTAAAATGGAATGTAATTATTTACATGTTATTATATTAATTGTCACTTGTGTGTAACAGAATTTAATAATTAAACAATAATAATATTTTCCAACTTTACTTTTTACCGTTGACATGCTGTCAAAATCATTAAAACTAGCAATAATTTTGGTAATATATATTTTTCATGTAAAATTTATTGGAGTCAAAATTTATTAAAATAAATACTACATAGGTACATACTTAACCATGTAAACTTGTTTTTGAAACACCTTGTATATTTGAAGATATGTTTTCTACTGGTTAGGCAAATTCATTCGATGGTAATTGGTTGGGTTTATGCTTCAAACTACTAAAAATAAGACCTCTTTGTTCCTGGTCCTGGTCCTGGGTTATAGCGAACTGACCCTGTCTAGCCCTATTAACCCCTATATGTATATTGGCCGGTCGCCTTAAACAAGGTAAGGCAAAAACCCCCCAAAAAAACATAAAATTCTAATTAAAATTATACGTTTAGTGGCAAGTCTCCTACCGTTGATATTTAGTTATATATATATATATATATATATATATATATATATATATATATATATATATATATATATATATATATATATATATATATATTTTTGGTTTTTGGCAAGGGTTTTTTCTTTACTTTGTTTAAGGCGACCGGCCAGTTTATAGGGATCAATAGGGCTGAACAGGATCAAATCGCTATACCCCGGGACCAGGACCGAAGAGGTCTCATTTTTAGTAGTTTGCGGCGAACTAATTACTATCGAATATCTTG